>CM028688.1:15186590-15286831 GCA_016771965.1 Brassica carinata
AGCTTCAGGTGCTTCTAGTAGGTGAAACAAAATGTAACTGACTCTTGATCATTATACCTCATACTTGGCTTTGGCAAATTCCTGAATCTCAGACCATAGCATGTCGGAATCGACCATCATATACGATAAAAGAGTCTTCTTTGCAGAAGCTTTGCCTTTCCCTCTTCCTTGACTCTTCTTGGTGATCGATTGGTCCTGTCCAATTCAGCGCGGTCAATCTATAGCACCATATGTTAATCAGAAACAATTAGTATGGCGCACACAAACCTTCTTTTGATTTTTAGCATGCAAGTTGTTGGTGCTAGCTTTTCCAGCAGCAACATTTCCGAAGAAACAATTGAGGAAATGTGAGACTGCAGCGCCAATATCATGATCCTCTATATCTCTTAGAATGTTCTGAATAACCATGTAAAAACTTTTGGTAAGGAGCTTGTCCACTGAAACCATTAACTCTTGTTCAACCATGTATATTATGGTACGAACTCAACAGTCTTTTATAACTACCTTGAGAATGTGTTTGGCGGATCTGACGGTAATTTCATTCAGGCAAAGATCCCACAAATGAGGCAAATGCTTCACTCCATTAGCAATCTGGTGGTCCCCCGTACGTCCATTGTTAATAAAGTCAACCATGGCGATATGTCTTATAAAATAACAATGCATATGACAAACTTACTCTTCCGATGTAACGAACGTTAACACCATGAGAATGGAGCGCTTCAGTCAAAGTCTGACCATCCATTGGGGAAACTTCAAGAGTGCAAAGATCTTCTATGAATTTTGGAAGTACCACATCCACAAGGTATGAGCTAACTTTCTTCACATTTTCTTCATCAGAAGAAATCTCCTGGTTGACCCCAAAAAGTTAAAAATTTAATCAGTTAAACTAACATTAAGACATAGTTTTTAAGAGAAAACACCATTAAGCAATATAGCATACCTCTTGTGTGCCACCTAATTTGAAGTCAGTGAAAACATTAGGGTTAAATGTTATTTCATCACACAGTTTGGAAATTTCAGATGATCCGGCTGCTGAATCGGCGGTGGTATTTTGCTTTTCTGTAACAGTTTTCTGCAGATAAAACATAGATATCAGCAATTACAGTTTCCTTCAACTGAAATACAGCTTTTCTCAAACATTTCTATGGGGGAAAATCTCAATGCAAAAGAATAGAGGAATGAACCACCGAGTTCAATTGTGTTATCTAAGCATTCAGTATTGTCTACTACTATAAATGTAGTTATTTTGATCATTGTTACAGAGGCCAATCCGACATAGTATTTTAGCAGTCGGTTTTTTCACATGACAAACATTCAAGGAGGGAAGCACATACCTCCTCGGAAGCTCCGTTTTCCTCTCCATTGATCGATTCATCACCATTTTTAGAAGTATCAGCACTAACATCAGAAACAATATCCGTCCCTTCATTAGTCTTGGTGTTACATTTTGATTTCTCCAGAGCTTCGGCCTTCATAATGAATATATATTAATCAGTATCTGTCATAGCAATACTCAAGGGAATATGTATCTAAGGAATAATGAATATGTACCTGGCAAAATGATGTGATCAGTTCTGGTCTTAGGACACAAAAACGTGACTCTGGACCCGTGTAATTGGCATCACGAGGCGTCACTCTCATCAAGTCCAAGAGATAGTGCCTGTTATCACTCCCAACAATTCCCTTGCACTCGACTGGTGCAGCTAACTTGAAGACATTCTCCGAAGCATCAACAACCGCATGTTCCTTTATGTGAAGAAGTCTTGCAGCCTCTAGCACCTGAGAATATAATGTACATGTGGATCATCAGTACTAGAGCTATCACAATTAATGTCTACAAAATCCATCAGCAATGCATAATATATCAATCTACCTTGGCATGAAAATCTTCATTCCAACAGATTTTCTTGCCATTATCGACTGAACCATACAAAAGCGCATCTGATTTATCCCCTTGAAGGATGCCTGGTAGAACACTCTAGAATAGACATGAAACACATTGCAAGCTATTAAAACATACATAAACAGCATCAATAATGGATTTGACAAATCTAGTATAAGTACAAACCTGAGCAACAACCCTATGACCTCTGTAATCAATAATGGCCATTGCCAGATTATACAACCCCGGGACATCGGCTTCTTGATATAACTTTGTGCCTTTTAAGTCGTTGTTTGCAGAGGCATACGTTGCCTGCTCACTTTCAATAAGAGGCGCCTCGTTACAGCTGTTAAGCTCTGCGTTGAGTTCTCCATGGCATGTTTTGTCTTTGCATGGAAGCTTTTCAGATGAGGACTCTTTCTCAACCACTGAAAGATCATTTGATGGACGTTTCTTGGATAGCTGTTCAATGTCGGCATCAACAGCAAAACTGAAAAAGATATTGTTGTGCACATACCTACAATAGATAAACAATAACAAGTATTCAAAACCGAGACGCTGATGCCAAACTACAACCATCTAAAATTTAAACGCAAAAGGTGATTTCTCCATGGTTAGGCAAAAGACAATCATTCAACTAAGAATAGAGAATTAAAGATATAGGACATAGGATTAACACTGACATGTGCAAACACTCTGGATCAGTTGGATTTATGGGCGGTATACATCGGCTGATTACACCAATTGCTCCGTTAAGCGCCGCATCGACGAAGTCAGAAGACACTTTGTAAAGAGCCCTGTCACGTAAGATCCTGCAAAGAAAGAAATTTCCAAAATGAAGCAAAGAAAAAATTTCATGATACCAAAAATATCACTGTAGTAAAATGTCACATGTACCTCTCCTGGGGAGTACTGTGAGGGAACTCCCTGCAAGATTGCAACTCTTCGTTCCAATCTCTTTGCATACCGATCAGCTCACTACCATAGGAAATGGTCAGTGCTTCTTCTGCTCTCGCTGCATCGCGCTTGTGATCTGAGCAAGATACAAGAGCCTATGGTCAGATATAACAGCAATGAATCTTAATTTAACTGAAAGCTTGTGGAAATGGGGAGCAAAGTCCGATTTGTTTTGAACACCCAAATACAACATGAACTTATCTTCTCATATATCAATAGTTGTGAGCAGAGGGGCATGTTCTATATATAAAATACAAAATGAGTGCCGTCCATAAACAAGTACCAATTTGGACAACAAACTACCATTATATTAGTTCAAATACATTAGTCAGACAAAAAATATCAAAAAGAATAATCCCAAAACCATATATGACTTGGACCTTAAGATGCAGTCACAAAGAGACACAGACAAGAAAGAGTTCAAGGATTTATTACATATGAGTGCTTAAAACTATAATCAGTGCTTGCAACAAGAAATGTGAAGAAAAGTCCTCTAAAAGAACCAGTTGAGCTGGCCTCAAAAGGATAGAGCCAAGCTAATACGGTGCAACATACAAAAGCATACTGTAATAAACAAGTTCCGCATATGCAAAGTTGATACGGACTCAAATGCTATTAAAGTCAAACTCACCGGGAACAGGAAATGGTCTTAGCCATGAGTGTGGTGGCAAAAGCGATTGAACATTTTCAAAGGGATGTGCAGATGCTTTCTTTTCCATGACCTCGCGGAAAGCTTTGTAGTTAACGGAAAAAAAAAATAGAAGGTGAGTAACTAATTTAATGATAACTATCAAGTTAGTAATAAATGAACTAAAAAAAATCTGCATAAACACTAGTTCCTATCAAGTCATAAAGAGTAATAAATAAACCAAGAAAAAGTACATATACACTGGTTCTCACCTTTTTTGAACTTAGAGCTAAGTTTTTGCAATAATCCGATGAGAGTGGCTGTTTCGAACCCAGATTTACTCGGTTTTGGATCGAGAATATTCCCTGAGCTAGAATTAACGTAAAACGCCTTTGTGGTACCGGTGATGCAGTACTTGTTACCTTCCAGCGTCACAACATCCAAATACAACAAATCTCCTACAAGCCTGTAACAAACAAACTCATTAGATACAGATGGTATAATGTTAATAGCAGCTGATTTATAATATGTTAAAAGCAGCTGATATATATACCTTCTGTGGCTTGGAGGAGGATTGAACGATGAGAAGACGATGCTCTCCACGCACTTGATCTCTTCCGATGGAGAAATTATCAACTTATCGAGAGAGGCGGGTACATCTTGCATGAAACCAAGACAATCAAGCTCCGGGACGTTTGGTTTGTCTGTTCCAGGAATCTGAGCTTTGTTCGCTGCTGCAGCATCATACTTCAAGGCAAGGGTTGTTGACAAGGAAGAGTGGAGGGTCGAAAGAGAGAGGAGATCTCTAGCTCGGTGAACGTGAGCCCTGATAGACCTATCATCGTACAACGCTGTGGAAAGAAAGAAAGAAATAAAAATACGGTCAATTGCCAACAACTAACTAAGTTTCAACCTATAATACAATCTTTTATTACCATACCGGGAATCATTTCTAAGGAGCAACCACCAATGGTGATGTCAGCTACTTCAGAGATCTCATTGTAGTCCTCAAGATGGTGAGTCTCCCCATCCTTACCGCGCAGCAACAACTCGTAGCAGGTGTAGTAACATGTCTCTGGGGCATCAAGAAGGAACTGCCTTATATCCATCACTGAGTCTCCAGGGTTCAACTGTAAAAAAAACAGATTTAGACATATTCAGTAACTCACACCAAATTAAAGTACTATAGAAGAAACGCATAGAAAAGGAACAAGAAAATGGAAAAATAAATTGATTTTCTAAGAAAGAAGAGAGCATACTATATACTTCAATTATAGTTCGAGACTTATGCACATATATTAATAAACATGTGATTTTATATATTTCCAAGATAAAAAATACAATTAAATATACACCTAGCCATATTTTAACTCATAGAAAAATAGAATGGAGAATCTTATTAATAAATTTTGCATTGAAATTCGAAAACAAAGCTTATTTTGAAACGAAAATTTTTTCTAGAACCACAATTAATCCGAAACCGAGGTAGTAATAGATAAGGTAAAAAGGAAAGAAACTTTGAACTCACTTGTAGCTCCATTTTACCGCCACTCAGTGTCTTGACAGGAACAGAATACAGACGAAGTTCACCTGTTAATAAAAAAAAAAACTCTCTCACACAGCAAAATTAAGATACCAATATTAAATCAAATGCTGCATATAAAGAGCTAAACCTTGCTTGGGTTGAGCATCGTTACTTGCTTCTTGCGACTCGCTTTCATCAACCTGAGTAGGAACTTCATTGGTTTCAGGCACGGCAGCTTCAACAGCATCATTATCAGGTGCAGGTGTAGGAGCAGCAGGAGGAGCATCGGATTGAAGAGAAGTGACGGTGGAGTTGGGAGCAGAGGTCTGA
The DNA here is from genome assembly GCA_016771965.1 of Brassica carinata. Taxonomy (NCBI): domain Eukaryota; kingdom Viridiplantae; phylum Streptophyta; class Magnoliopsida; order Brassicales; family Brassicaceae; genus Brassica; species Brassica carinata. Next base: position 15,191,913 of record CM028688.1, read on the forward strand.
GCCGCTCTCTTGGCCTTCGATTTGTTCGACTTCCCAGCCATTTCACCTAAACAAATAGATAGTGAATTAGCACAACGGATTTAAGCTTAGTGAACAATTGAATTCATTTGATGGAAACACGAATCAGAAAGGGAGAAAAAAAGTTTACTTAGAGAGGGATCTGAAAAGTGAGAGAATTACCTTGACGGAGAGAGCGGCGGAGTGAGGAAAGAGATGAGGTTTAAGGAGGGTTGAACTGAAACAAAAGAAAAGAAGTGGCGGCTGATGATTTTCTCTGACTCTCTAGTACTAGTAGTAGTAGAGGGGACACACACAAACCAATCACTCTTTTTGGGCTTTTTTGTTGGGCCTTTACGGGGTTCTTTTACTTGGGGAAGTTGTACGTAATTAATTAGCAAATTATCTGTAATTATAGAAAGTTAAGATTCATTCCCACATTATTAATCACTAACCTAAACATATTTTACGGCTATGAAAAACCGATGTGGACTGGGTAGTCAACACTAAACAGGCCAGCAGCTCACTTAAGTGTATGTGGCCTTAGATAATGATTAGTCTTAATCCATTCTGTTGTACAACTAAAGGGTTTTGTCGTGCGGCTGTTACTGACAGTCGTCTGTAAAGCTTTTTGACATAAAAGTTTCTTTTCCAGATATCTTCTGCCTTTTATGTATATATAGTAGTACTATTATTTGCGAACTAATTTTTCATAATCAAACTTTCACGTTGAAAAATAAAATGATTAATATCGTTTATATCCTTGATGAATAAATTATATAAATAAACTAAAATAAAAACGAATTTTTAATCTATATGATTAAATAAGTGATTAAAACTAATAAACAAGAAAAATTATCCAAAATCTAAAATATATATTTTAAAATAAAAAAGAATTCTTATATATGTTGTGTTGTTTTCCGAAAAATATATTTTAATAAGAAAGTTAAAATTTCAAAAACTAACTAAATATTCATCAAATAAAATTTTTAATTTTATATACTAAAGAATACTGAGTGATTTTTTTATTGGCACAAATTCTGAGGGTTTAAATGCTATTTTCTCGATATATATAATATATGACTTTATTAGATAGATAGGTCCAAGGCCCATCTAAACAATGGGCTTAAATCTTGTTTGACTACACGAGACCAAAGAACCAAACATAGTCATCACATTTCGGATTCAAATCCGATGTTCCAAAACCCTTCGGGAGTCATTGGAGGAGCGTATTTGTAACGATGCCTCGACACACCTTCATGATGCTCACATCTCAAGCTTTTACCATTCCCTCCATTCTCAGGATGAACAGCGTCATAGAACTTCTTGCACTGCTTACACTCGATCCCTTTCAGATTCTCCCTCTCAGCTTTCTTCCTCACAGATTCCACATGCTTGAAACTTTTTTTACTCGTTTCCGCCACTTGAATTCTCTGCCTTGAGGGACTCGGTTTGGGGTTCATGTCCTGTGTCTCATCGTCTGAATCAGCATCTCTTTCAGCAGCAGCAATGGGGACATGTTTTTCTTCCACAGCGACCCTTTTGATGTTCTCGATGGGAGTGTCTAGAAAATCATCGTGAGGATCATTTCCTCCAGGGGATTGGCGAGACCTTGTGTCTCTCCAAATGGAAGCTGGACGCTTTGATCCGCTTAGCTGTATAGATTTTGCACCAGAAGGGTCACTTCTAATCCCAGGTGACCGCGTAATGGGTGAAATGGAAATAGTAGGTGTCCGCAACGTATTGGTTATACTTTCTTTCTCATGGTTGATCCTCGAGCCAGTACCAATCCTCACTTTGTCTGCTTCTGGCTGTTTCCTTTCAGGAGCTGCAAAACAAGAAAAAAAAAACAGTTTGAATGAGTTTACTAATGGCAACAAGAAACCAGCAGCTGAAGCATTGTGCCGAACCATAGACTCCTAATGCTTACACTTAGAGATGTCGGGTCTCTCATGTTGTCCCATTTGGTTACTCTCATTCTCAAGCTGGCTTTGTTGAAGATCACTGTCAGTAGTAAGCCCGAACCTTTTGCGGAGATAATTATATTGGGACTTCAGCTTTTTGAAAGCACTGATCGCTTCGTTTTTTTTCTTTATCTCCGTAGCTAACTCTACTGATCTCTCCTTACTCTGGCAGCGTAAAGCTTCTAACTCTGCCAAGTAGCTTCTTCTATTCACACCACCAAGTTCATCCCCTAAGGCCTTTGCTTTCCCCATTACCGCTAACTTCTCTTTCTCACGATCTCCAATCTTTTGTTTACACTCCAACATTTCCCTCTCTGTCAAGCTGAGTTTACCCTGCAGAACCTCGAGCTCGTCACTCTTCTGCCTCAACATCTCTTCTAGTCTACCAACATTCTCCTCAAAAACCTGCAACCTATTCATCAATCTTTGTTTCTGTTCTTCACAATCGCTTATCATCCTCTCGCTCTCTGCACCTTCCGTAGACAGACGCTCCACCTTCTTCAACAGATTCTCCGTCACCAAAGTTTTCTTACAAAGTTCCTCCTTAAGGCTCTTCACTTCCGAAAGCAGCATCTTTACCTCATCTTGGCCTAACACATCCGAACCCTTTACCTCTAACACCTTCACCAACCCAGTATACAGCTCTATACTGTTCCTTTTCAAATGAACAATGTAGTCCTCTAAACTCTTCACCCTCGAAGGCATAGAAACAAGCTTATCATTCTCTTCAGATAACTTCTCCTTGTCCTTGACCAAACCAAGATTCTCCACCTTGAGCTCCTCGATCCGGGACAACAGATCCTTCTCCTTCTCTCTCCACGCGTCGCAAGCAGCGAGACGAGCGTCTGAGTAAACCTTCTCGAAGGCTTTGGATTTGGATTGGAAATTAGGGAACAGCTGGCTACAGAAGATGTACTCGATCTGGGAGATTCTGTCCTTGGCTTCTTGGATGGTTGCGACCATCACGGTGCTGAGGCCGGAGATGTACTTGGCTTCGATGACATCGACCGTTTCCTCTCCCATCTTCAACGGTTCTATAGATCTCAAGTAGATTTTCAATTCCGATCCAGGTTTTGAGATCTGGATGTAAATGGATCAACTCCGATCTAATTTTTGAGGTTTACGATAACTACGGTGAAGATGAATGAATGTAAACTTACAGATTGGAGATGGAAGCTGAGGAGGATATGAGATCTAGCTTTTTCGATTTTCGCAGTCTTCTTCTTCTTCCCTCCTTTCCCTCTATAATTTAGGAATTTTCGCGCGCCGGGATTAAATAAAATTCAATTTTCAGTGGAGGCTTCTTCAAGAAGCTTGCTGAAAGACCCGACCCGGTCAATATTTGGGCCATTATTTTTGCTTGAGCGAACCGATCCATGTTTTTTTTTTACTTTCATATGTTTCATTAGCAAATTTTGTTGGAGTATACCATTAACAGTTGATTTTTATTATTCCAAACAGTAAATAAAAAAATTTAAAATAAAATATTTTGGTAATTAATATTGAAATAACTTAACTGAAAGTTTTAATTATTTACCTAGTTATATGAATTCAGATTTTTTGTTTGGCGATCTATTTTATCAATTAAAATAATTTAATTGTGCTTATACTAGTTATATGTCTGTCTTTGCAACCAAAACACTTGTAGTGTCTTTATTTTGTAGGTTATACTAGCATGAATATTTACGGTTTTGATTGTATTCATTTGATTGTTCAAAAAATATGGTGATAAATCAATTGCGTAGACACTTATTTGAAGAAAGAAATAAAACACAAATTGATGAAGTTAACAGTTGTTTGTTGTTGAGTAATCATCCTTCAAAGTTTGAAGAAGTTAATTCTAGTAAAACACATAAAAGACTTGAGTGATTCGCTTTTTGCTCAAGTTTTAGTCAAATAAACACAATTTTCGTTATTTGGGAAAAGAGATCTACTTCTTAGTTTCTGTTTTTGTATATTTTTGTATTTGTTCCACAAATTTTAAAAATAGTAAATAAATTTAATATTTATACCAATTTTTTTTTAATCAATTTAAATATATAAAATGTAGTTTCAAAAAAATAATAGAGTATTGAACTTCAAATCTCATAAAATAGTGTATTTTTCTTTTCAAAAAAACTCATGTTTCATTTTCTTTTAGAAAATAAAAAAACGAGGAGAGTTTAGAGAGAGATTGTAATAAAATAAATAAAGCTGCAACGGTAACAAGAGAAAGCCACGTGCACAAGAGCCGCTTATCTGGCCGATGTAACGTTCAATCCAACGGTTACATTCTTCCCTTTTTCTCTCCAACCAACAACAAACAACATACTCATTCCTCTGTGTGTATTCTCTCTCTCTCTCTCCAATGGAGCCTGCTCAGATCGACTGGAATCGAATCGATTCTCGTTTTGTGGAAGACGTCTTCTACGAAAACCTCCGAGCTCCCAAATGGTTCGACTTCTTGTCCCCTAACCATTTACAAGACTCCTCCATTGACGACGACGACGCTTGGTTCTGCAAACCTGGTAACAATTCTTCTCTCCTCTCTGCATCTCTTTGATGTTCTTTTGCTGATCTTGGCTTTGGTTTCAATTCAAGACTGCAACCATCCCAAGACACCCGAGGACTTCCTCCTAACGCCTAACTCCTCCAAGGTTTGCTTCTCTTCCTTCTTCTCTTTTACTTCCTTGTTCCCTTACAAAACTGAAACTACAATTTCTTGACTTTCCTGTCTTGAAGCAGACTCCAGGCGTTACAGAGCAGAATCAGAGGTATCTTGAAGTGCTTCTTGAAAATCTTGCCATGTCCTTTGAATGCTTCTTCTTCTTCACACATTATTATTATTTTATCTTGTAGGAGAAGAGGCCATTCTTTATCAGAAGACAGTGAAAATCAGAATCCAAACTTAGCAGCCACGCCTCCTCCAAGCCAACAAGCAAGTAAACCATGGAGAGCAGCACTTAAATCAACTTCAGTCAAGAAGATGAATAAAGAGGCACCGAAACTAAAGAGCACACAGTCAGCTAGGAATCTGTTTTCAGGGAGAGACATACTAGGACATATCTCAGAGTTCTGTTATGAGTTGAAGAGACTGGCCACTAGGGGGGTAACTGAGAGAGAAGATACTACTACTGTGAAGAAGGAGACTCATCATCAAGTTCATGACTTGGAGTTGAAAAAGGAGAGAAAGCCATTGCTTGAAGTAAGCAGAGACAAAGAAACGGTCCATGAATCAACTGATGCTAAAGGAAGCACCTTTAAAGAGAGCCGTAGAAGAAAGAAGTAAGTTTTTTTGCTTCTTTGTGAGTTTTGTTTGTTGTGTAAAGTTTACTAATGAGGATTTTGCAGGAGAGTGGATGATGCGGAGAACATACCTGTCTCTCTGAATGTGGAGACTCCAAAGATGAAAGGAGAGGAGTGTAGAAGAAAGAAGTAAGTCTACTTTATTACGCTTTATGCTTTGATGAGTTTAGTACTAAACTTTGGGATGGTTCTGTTTCAGGCCAGTGGTTGATGCAGAGAACATCCCTCCTCCTACACCTCTAAAACTGGGGAATGTTAAGAACAAAGGACATGAGCGGTTACTGCAGCAGATCAGAACAAACCCACCATCCCCTCAGTGCTTCTCAGAGAACAGAACAGCTTCTTTGAAGGCCTTGATGACCAAATCTACAGTATGTAATCATAATATTCTTCTTCTACCTTTTTCCTACTAGAAAACTAGAGAAATGCTTTTTTTTTTTTCTTATTCCAAAACCTGCAACATTTATAGAGAAAGAAGTGAACATAACTGAGTAAAGGATGGCCCTCTTTTGTTTGTTGGGTTACACAGGAAAAGGAGAAAGAAACAGCAGAAGAAGAGCAGAGCAGAGACATCATCAACAAAGAAGGAGGCGTAAGGGGCTTGGACGTTCTCTGGTTCTTAAAGCCTTGCTCAATGGCCAATTAATTTCTACAATGATTTGATTCATTCTTTGGTTTAATTTTTCATTATATTCAACTGTAACTAACAAGAGGAGATGATAATCTTGCTCATATTCAACATGTAATAGCAAATCTCACTTTACAAACAATAAATTAAAAACTTGTTTACACAAAGAGATGAATTGATAGAGAAAAAAAAAAAGAGGATTCAGAACCATCTCTAATTTATTAAGATATATCAAGAACAAGAAACTTAAACCTCATCTTGAATTATCTCAGATCGAAAACATCAGGAAAAATTGACATATATATATGTACAAAGAAAGAGACGAGAGAAGGAACCATTAAAATCAAGGACGGCTAGGAGAAGGGGAGAAGAAACAATCAAGAAGCCTAGACCAAGCGATTCTTGCACGAGGGAAGACTCTCCGGCTATAAACCCTACCTTCCATTCCCATCTCCTCCATCGTCTCAACGAACACCGTCAAACATCTCACCGGCGGTATGTACAGCGTTAACGGCGCCGCAGAAAAGGCTATCGTGAAAAACAGCTGTAACATTTTGTCGTTTGTTTGTTCTGAATCAAGAAAACGCAGATCGCTGTTTTTATTTTCTTTTCTGGGTAATGACGACTAGTAGTTGTAGTACCTAAACAAATAACGTAAGATGATAAGAAGGTTGCCTTCGTCATCACGTGTTACCCACTTTTTACAACTCTCTCTTTAGTTTTAACTTTTTAATGTTCATCCATCATATGCTTCCTGCCACTTCTAGCAGCTACCCCCCTTATACTGTAGTCATGTTGGACCGACAAATTAAATATTGAGTTTATTACTATTGTAAAGTTGTGTCTCTTCTTATCCACAGGGGTCCTAGTACTCGGACATCATGTCTGTATGATACTCTTACGCGTGTCAAACCCCAAACACACACATCTTTGTCTTTGGTCTGAAACTGAAAGTATATACCTTTTATTTGGTGTTCCACTACTAGCAAATAAGAAGTTAAGAGCATCATTAACGGTCAAGTTCGGGTTTTAAAGGTAAAATAATATTCTCTTCGTTTTTAATATAAATCATTTTAGAGAATTTTTTTTGTTCCAAATTATATGACGTTTTCAGTTTTCTACGTAAAATTTATTAATGGTTAATGTTATATGATCAATGATAATATATTTTCTATTTTTTTATTGGTTAATTTGTTATTAGATAAATAATTAATGATATTTTTATTTTGAAAATATAAAAAATTAATGATTTTCCTTAATATATGTGCATTGTTTTAAAGCGACTTATATTAAAAACGGAGGGCATACTATTTTAATTTGTTTTGTTTAAATCATAAAAATAAAATGCCTAAAACCATTAATATATTGACAGGTGGAAAGAATTCTTGAAAACAGGTTCTTCCGGACACTGGTTAAGGACCGAATGTTGTCTCTCTCTAACTTTTTCCATTTCTCATCTATTTATTTTTTTCTAAAAACCCATGTAACAACTCCTCTATAATCATGTTCTAACCACTTCACCCCAATTATTAAAAAAAAAAAAAAGAGGCTAATGTAATTTCAAAATAGTTTTTTTTTTTACATACAAATCAATGAAACCATCATAGAAAAAAAACCAGGCTGTTCAGCAACTTTGCTTTTGACAGAACCAGGCTGATTGAAAAGAGGAGCACCACCAGTTTTCCCAACGACTCGTGCACTAGCTCCCAGGCTAGCAATTAGCTCTTTCTCGTAAATATCTTTTTGCTTACAAATTCCCTGTACAGCATCCTCTAGATTCTTGGCCTAGCATCATAACAGAGACAAAATGGGATCACTGAATTGTCATTCACAGCAATCCACAAATATAAAAGAGTTAACGACACACGAAACACACCTGGTAGCTTTCTCCGCGACAAGTAGAGCATTTGTATCGAAGATTCTCATCCACTTGAAGCTGCAGATATTTTTCACTGCTGCAACATTTGTTTACAAAGTTAATGTTAGTTGGATACATACTTGGGAGACATTCTTACATAATACAGAAGTACAATTGGTTAAATAAAATAGATTTACGATATGGACCTGATTCCATCACACATGCAATGAACCCAACGCTGGCAAAAGTCACAACACACCACTGGTGTTGCTTCCGAGTCCCTTGTAATCCTGCGTGAAAGCAGAACAAGTTGGTCAATTTGTGTGTTAAATTGCTGTTTGAGTTAATTTCTTGAAGACAAGAACATTCTTATCTTCAAAAATATCGTAAGGATTTCAAATAAATCCTAGTATATCATGACACTTCTAGAACTTAAAAAGGCAGGACACTACTAATACACAAGAAACAGAGCATCAACATTACTCAATACACTGTATCTCACAAAGATAGACATCCACCATAAAACCAAGGCAACTAGCAAGTCTAGCCTATGAACTAAATCATGAATCATGATATGGTATATAATGGCTTGTAAAACTACCAATACACACGCACACAAGAAACAGATTATCAACATTACTCAATATACACGGCGTCTTCTAAAAACATAGTATAAACCCTAAGGACCATAGTAAGGTTCAATTTTTAGGGATCTGATCAAATCAGTGTTTTTAAAACCGAACCGATCCGATGGTTGGACCAGTCAACCATGAACCGATCATATAGCTGGGTTGGTTCTAATAATTGATTTGGTCATGAACCGGTCATGTAGCCGGATTGGATATCAAAATTATTGAACTGGTAAAAACGCTAAAACTGTCAAAAATCTATAAATCATCAATGTGAACATAAAACTAGTTTATATTTATAATTTTTTATGTTAAAATTTATTTATATTTAAATTATATATTATATTTACTAATATTATTTTAAAATTTATATACTAAAAATATATTAAACCAGATTATTAAACCAAATTTGACCGGGTTGAATCATATTAAACCGTGATCCAAAATTTTTTCGGTTCAGCTTCCGGTCGGTTTTAAAAACACTGGATCAAATGTTTTTTTTTTGTTTCACACAAGATTTTTTTTTCTTTTTCTACTTAAAGTGTTTACAAAAAAAAGTGTTTACCAAAAAAAAAAGATTTTATTTTTTGCAAATAGCATGACAAAATCATCAACACGTGGATATATACTATATTTCTAATTTATTTATTTTTTCCTTTTACGCGCATGACAAAACGACGCCGTGGCTTTCTTCTTCTCTTTAATACGTTGTTCGTCAGAAGCTGAAGAACCTGCGACGGCGAAAGACACCGAAGCTAAAATCTCCGATCAGCTATGAATGCTCCCGACCGATACGAGCGATTCGTCGTCCCTGAAGGCACCAAAAAGTATTTGCACTCGAAATCCTGCTCTTAATCTTCATCCTTCTGTTGTAATTGCTGCGCTAAAAACCCCTCTCGATTTTGCTAGGGTTTCTTATGAGAGGGACACGAAGATCATCAATGCTGCTTCCTTCACGATCGAGAGAGAAGACCATACCATCGGAAACATCGTCCGCATGTACGACTCATTTCCACTTCTTTCCTTTTTCAGAAGAAGAACCCTAATTTTTTCTTCCCGAATAGGCAACTTCACCGTGACGAGAATGTATTGTTTGCTGGGTACCAACTTCCTCATCCTCTCAAGTACAAGATCATAGTCAGGGTATGCTCAATTCTCTCAAATCTCTACTGGACTTGCTTTGAATTGGATGCGTCTCACTTCATTGACTGGCCTTAGGATTCATAGAAATATCTAGGATTCTGTTGTTTGAAGTGTGGAATTTGGATTTGTTTGCAGATCCACACCACAAGCCAGTCTTCCCCGATGCAAGCATACAATCAGGCTATCAATGACCTTGACAAGGAGCTTGACTTTCTCAAGAGCCAATTTGAGGTACCAAAGGCTCTCTCTTTCTCTCTAACTCTCTCCAGAGTCATGGTTGGATTTTATTGTGTGAAACCATTTTGGTAGGAAAGTATGATTATTTGTTTCTTTAACCCCTTTCTTTAGGATTATCTGTATTTTATTGAGGTTTTAGTTTGTTAGTGGAATATCAAATGCTCTTGAATTCCAGTTTACACACTTGGCCTTACGCCTCTGTGCTTCTGTGTTATATCAGGCAGAGGTGGCCAGGTTCTCGACTCCCTACTAAGGAGCTCGGAGTTCTCCATCGGCACTTTGGAATCACATGTTCCTTACTCCAAGCACCAACCAGAAGACTTATAATGAGCTTGTTGCTACTTGCTTTTATAAATTAGGAACAAATTTTCATGTTATTTGTTTTTAACTCTATGTTTTGGAAACCATTGCGGTTGCTAAGAAGTACTATTTTGGATTACCTTGTCTTATTTCCATCTTATCTACTAAAACCTTTTATTGTACAGTCTTTTAAATAGATGTGGCCTACTCTTCCAAGGTACTAAGTTGGTGCATTTGAAGAGATATTCACAGGATGGTGAAATCATCATGAAGCCCTTCTAGCTGACCTCTTGTACGCTGCTGCTGGATAATCAACATCGATGTGTTGTGGGAGAAATCTGAGCCTGAAAGGACATCACCTATGGGACCAAGCTCTGGACATTGCTGCCAGTCGTTGAGACCAGTGGTTAATGCGCTACTAGCCCTTCCTCCTCCTCTTCCAACAATCACCAGCCCATACTCTCCATCCAATGATTTAAGTGCCGTGAAAGTCTCTGAAGAGTTTGTTAGATGCTTCTCCATGTAAGACACTCCTCCTCCACCAGCTATATATCTTTCGTAGAACTCGGCAAAACACTCGTCATCTAGCTTCATTTCCTCTTCTTGCTCTACCACACTCGCCCTGTTCAAGATGCTGCTGCGTTTTTGTGCGTTCTGAGTGCTCTTGTCTTCCAAGAAACGTATCACGCTTAGCTTTACAGCAGGGTGTCGAGCCACTTGTGCAGCAAAGGCTAGTGCCTCTCGGTCGTCTCCGCCACCTATGAATATAATAGCAACGTCCATGGATGCTCCTGGTCTCCATGCCTCTTCTGTTTGCCCGAACGACCTATCCACGAGAATTCCTATTGAACACGGTGCGTTCTTCAGAATCTGCACACGCAAAATCGAATATCACGTCTCTCACTCTTTACTCTTCAGTTACTAGAAAGGAAAGCAAGGGAACAGTGCTTGGACGACGAATATGTTTACCTTTCGGTTCACATGACGGAACCCGGCATGGCCAGAGTCAAGAGTGCCATCAGGATTTCTGCTTTTATGGAATGGTAGTATTATAATGGAAACCATAAGTTCATCAGCCAAACCGCAAACATCGTGTGCCATGGTCATAAACGTTGATAATGCTAGCATCCGCCGCACTGTCACACCTTGCCCACTGCGGAGCTCCCCGTACCCATTCACAGCCGCGGTTATACTCTCCCGCATCTCTGTCACCGACCTGTCTGTTATCGTCACTGACTCATTACTCTGACCTCCGCCCTTTTTCAGTGTGGCGGCAATCTCATCAGTCAGCTCCACCATGTCAGTTGCGTAGAATATGGACCCTGGCTCACGTCCTCCATGGCAGATCTCCATAAGGTTGAGAGTGGAACCAATGTTATGGGGACCATGAAGACCGATCAGAACTCGAAGCTCAGTTGTTGGATCGAGCCACTGAAGCGCCATGATGTGCACTGGCACTCGCTTTCTGGCGCGTTTAATAATGTCCATGACCACGAATGGAGAGTAGACCACTGTGAGGACAATGACAAAGATCATCATTGCACCGGTCGTGTTTTTCACTCTGTTTGTCTGCATTTTCATCGAATCAAAGAAAAGGTAAAAGATCTTGTTTTAAAGAAATTTTGAAGACAAAAAGGGAGAAGCCTTGGTACCCGAATGGCTAAGGCGGCCAAGTAGACATGAAAATGGCCTTTAGTGGTTAAAAGCAGTCCAAGAGATGCGGTTTCCGGGATATGATATCCGAGTATTACCCCACACAATACTGTTCCAATGACTTTTCCGATAATGACAGTGGCAAGAAGGGCAAAGAATCTTGCATACGCCATTTTATCTCCTATGTCAAAGTTTCTCATGTGGATAATGAATCCGACCCAGAAGAAAAAGATAGGGTAGAAGACCGTGCTGAGCAAGTAGTTGATTTTGTTAATGATCCATTTCGACATTCTTCCTTGGTTTGGAAGGAAGAGACCAGCCGTGAAGGCGCTGAGAATTGGATTATACATTGATTCAGGTGGCCAAGTTGGGAAAGTGCAGATGAAGACTACAAATGCTAAGGACATAACGAGGTGAGAGCCTTTAAGTGGTTTGCCTTCAGGGTTCTCGTTGTTGACCCAGTTAAGAAAGATGGGGGATACAATGGAAGTGAAAGTGACTTGAGCAAGGAAGAGGCAAAACATGAGGAGGGCTCTGAAGAATCTCTGGAGAGGACGAGGAAGAGGTTTCTCTGTAGGGAAAAAAATGAATCCGATGCAGTAAAACAAGGTTGAGATCATATCAGTGTGGACACCTGCGGCTGATGCGAGCTTTCCGAGATCTGATTTTCTGATTTTGAGATTGGAGATAACACGGGTGAGGATAGGTGAACCGGTGCTTGAGGCCATGAGGGCAAGAGCGAGGGAGAAAATGAAAGGAGCGGTTTTGGTGTAATGGAGGAATGGTGTTGTGAAAAAGGCGAGGACAAAGGTTGTGAGGATGCTTGTGTATGCTATGAACGCGTCTTTTGTTGGTGGTCTGAGAAGGACGCTTGGATTCATCTCTAGACCCATCACGAACATATGGCAGATCATTCCGAACTCGATAATGTTGTTGAGAGTAGTCGAGTAAGGCCCCGCGAATGCCTCTCGAAACTTGGGAAGGTTACCTAGAATCAGTCCTATCTAAAAGCACACAACACGTTTTGGTTAGTTTTGGAAATCATCAAAAGAGGGAAGAAAGAGAAGAAGAGATCGACATACAGCAAAATCGGTGGTGAGGTAAGGTTGGCCCAAAGGCTTCATGGCATGATGAAGGAGAGTCCTGATGACGAAAATAGCTATGAATCCAAGAACCTTCAAAGCCTCTTCAGGCTTGTCTAGGTTAAGGTACCATTTGTCTCCACATACATTTTTCGTTGTAGTTGTATTCATCTTCTCTCTAAGTTTATCTTAGTTGTTCGTATAGTATTTGTTGGATTAATTGTTTCTTGGGATTGAAGAAAGCTTTTCGATTTGTTGCTTTTTCTTGTCTTATGATTTTAGGGCCTTGAAAATGGGAGGAAGTGATTGTTTTTACTCAGAAATTGGCGGAGACAATTGTGGATTCCTTCATTCACGTTCTTCTCTCCACCACTCATCATTGTCAACATCCTAGTCCATGAAACAACGAAAGGTCAGGCAAACGTCACATACGTATTTAATTAAACGATAATGATATCGTAATCTTTATATAAAATCAAACGTAAAAATGTATTATTACATAACCATTCAATATTTGATTGTGGAAAACCTATAAAGAATATTTAGTTTTTTTTTCCAAACCGATCACACCCAATTCAAAATTCCAAATATAGTAAAAATTTGTTATGTGAAAATATTTGTTTAGTTACAAAGAAATTAATTACAAGCAATACAGCTCAAATTCAGAAGTTTCTTTCTAGAAGGTTTGTTTTGACTATAACACTTCTCTCTTCTGATTCAGGTACCGTACTACTGGATCGAAACTTGGATTGGAAAACAATGGATGAATCTCTGGAGCATCAAAGTCTTAGCCCTTGGTAAATAACTTTCTCTCCTTTCTTGCTGGTGCCATTTTGTTCATTCATTCATTCTTACTTTGTTTGATTTCAGAAGCTGTTAGCCGAAATATTTGTCCAGTTTCGTCTTTCTGTTTCTTCAAAATCTAGAATTTTGTTCTTTCCTATGCTTTTTGTTATAGTGGTGGATGGATTGTGATCTAAAGGTATTTATAATGACTACTTGTATGTTCCTAGTTCCTACTGCATCATATGGCTTCATGATGAGCCTTCTCAAGACGGTAGTTTTCTCCCTAAAGTTGATAGTGAAGTAGAAATCTTGGATGAGAAAGTCAGTAAGCAGATCTTAAAGGGAAGGTCACAGTTCCAAACTATCCAAGTACTCGACATGCTTCTGAAAGTACCCTTAGCTCTCATACTCTTCTTGGTTTATATTCCCTCTGTGGTGGACTCTACTAACAAGTGATGGCCGGTTTGGCTGCCTCGGTGTTTCTAGCTTTAACAAATTCAACTATAAGAGACCATATCAAAAGGGTTACTCTCAGTTCTTCAGCGTTCGCATTCACTTTGAGAGAGCTTGGTAATCTTATATATGATGTGCAGAAATATATACATAACATAATTGTGACTTGAGGGGCAGAAGAAAGTATCTATCTTAGCCAAACTACCATGAGGGATTGGGGAGGGCCAGGCCCGGCTTAAACTTTTCATGGACCCTGTGCTTGACACTAAGATGGGTTTGTAGGAAAATTGTCTACATTAATAATAAAATGGAAAAAAATCTCTGTGCTAAAGTTTGTGGACGAGAATTAGTTAAATAGTTTAAAATACAATTTCAGTTAAAGGTCGTAACTTTTTTTTTTCAGTTAAAGGTGCGTATTTATGGTTTCTTTTTCCCAGATAATACACGCTCTTCTGTATATTTTCTTGTGCACTTTCTGCATATTTACCAGATGAAGGCATTTTTTTCTGAAAATGCAGGACCTTAAACATAAATTTAAATCTTGAAAGAATTTATAGAAAAAATTTTGGACCCTGTGCTGTTGCACCATCAGCACTCCCTTAGAGCCGGCACTGGGGAGGGCGACATGGGTCCAGGAGAAGTAAGCACAGACCATTAGCTGAGAGATATAGACATACACTGCAAAAGAAAGACTCATAAGCATCAGATCCTTCATGTCTCCTTTCTTCTCGGGCTTCAGATTCTTCTCAATCTTCTCAGCCTCTGTAATCATCCTTATCACTGTTCTCTGGATCACTCCTCCACTCTCTTCTGGTAATTTATGCTTCCGACAAGCCATCACAGTCAGAGATCTGACGCTGCGTCTTGTTGTACGATGGTTGTGGTGTGCGCAGAGTGGGTGGTAGAAGGTGGAGAGAGCCGCCATGAGAAGAAGTGATTGAAGAAAGCTTTTGTTTTGGGAATAAAAAAAAGTGAGCAAAAGAAAAATATCTGAATCTCTGGTAGGATGAGGACAAAAATGTGTGGATAGACCAAACGTAACACACACAAACACATAGAGAGTCCGTCACACACACACACACAATCAACACATCATGGTGACTTTGTGAGATCAATGATGACTCAAGTAGATAAGAAAAAAAAAAATTAAAAGTCAAAGCTTCTCGTTCTTCTTCCTGTCTTTATCCCTATTATTAGAACCCATCGACCCATCGTACCGTGTCACAGGTTCGGTAACAGAATATATACTGATGTGTACAGCTTTGGAGTCTTTTTGCTGGTTCTTCTCAGTGGCAGACCGGTGTTCTTCACCGATTCTTCTAATGGCAAGCGAGGAGGAGTTACTGGCTACGTGAAAGACAAGCTTGATGAAGTGATTGATAAAAAGATGGCGAAAGACATGACAAGTGGTCAATGGTTTCAAGTTGAAGCATGCGTTGCACTTGCTCTGAGATGCTTTGAGAAGATAGATGAATACAGTCCAAAGATGATCGAAGTAGCTAAAGAACTCAAGCGGATTCAAACATCATTTTAGAGATCCTCTCTGTTCTTGGACTATGAAGCCAAGTTTTAAAATTTATACATGAATAAAGTAAATTGTCTCAGGGAAACCTGAAATGAACAATGAAATAGTTGACCAAAGTAAGATTACACATTGCTAGATAACTAGTTTGGTACCACAAATTTTGAGACGCCTTCGCAGTCAAGGCATGGCTCTCTCAAATAAAACCTCGTTAAGTTACCGTTAGAAAGAGCAGTAACAATCGTAAACTCTCTTGAAAATAACCTATCTGGGTTTGCGACAAATAACAATCAAGCCTCATGCTTCTTTCTAACCATGAGTTTCTGCGACATGTTATAGTGGCTGAAATTACCGAAGAAAGTCGGTTTGTCGCTGAGTTCGATGAATTTACCGGACGAAGAACATGTCCGAAGAATCTATATTCCATCTTCTTCAAATGCATTAATAATTTTCTTAATCCATTATAATAGTTGTATATGTTTCAGTGTTACCAGCTAAGATGAAATATAGTTCTAAACTATTTAAATTATTTTTAAAAAAAATCTTCATAATAGAATTGTGTTTAACTGCAACCCTATTCTATTACGAAGCAAAATATAGACTTTTAAATAAAAAATGTAAAATGTATTATTCTATTTATAATAGAGAGAAAACTGAGTGGAATTGCTTTTAGTTGCAAAACGGGAAACACTCAAGCTTCATTTATGATTTTTTTTTTTGGTTGCTTCTGAAATTAAGTATGATGAAGGAAGAAGGAGATGATGATCATCGACAAAACTGACACGAAATCTTACAAAACGTGTCAATTTTCATGCCATCCCATCGATGAAAACCAAGAGAAAAGTCTTTGTTATATTTTCTATATACGCTAACAAGTTGACAATTAACATTAAAGAACCAATTCTCTCTTTTTCGTTAGAATATTTAATTGCGATAAGATATGGTAAATGGTTTATGCCTCTTCCAGTAAGGTTTATTCCATCTTAATTTCAGGTCATCAAGACCATGTCTAGGTAAACCATCATCGGCTTTGTTCTCAAAATCAGAAATCATATCTATCTTTTGTTGTTGCAACGAACTCAGAAGAGACCAACAAGTTTCTACTTTTGATTCTCTGTAAGCGTTTCTTCCTTGGACCATGTTAAAAAAAAAATCTTAAAGAGTTGACTACTGTTGTATCCATCCACTATTGTTGATCTAGATCATTTTCTTTCAGCACTATCATCGCTTTAAAAAAGAAAACCCTTAATATTCCCATAACTCCAAATCATAATCTTGAAAAGAACTAGTGTTTTCTTTGACGATCTGGAGTTTTGAACCAAAGATAAATATGGATGAGGAAGAAGTAGAGGCTTGGGCACGAGCATCAGGAGGATGTAGTCACACTCATAGTTGCAACCCTCCAGGACCAGAGGATGCTTCTCACTCACACACATGCTTCCACACTCACACTCATCTCATCATCCCTGTATAATATATAACTTACTTTCTATTTTATTTTTATACAAGTATATATGTTCTGATGAAATTTGAAAGGATTGTTTATAAATTATAGGACTATTCATTTTGTAACAGGAGAATGATCACTCTGACGGCAGCAACAAGAGGCGGTCATGTGGGAACAGAGAGGCAGTGAGAAAGTACAGGGAGAAGAAGAAGGCTCGCACGGCATACCTTGAAGACGAAGTCAAGAGACTACAATCTATGAATGAGTTCTTGCTTAGAAAGCTTCAGAATCAAGCAATTGTGGAAGCTGAAATCATCAGACTCCGGACTCTTCTGGCAGAGATGCGGGGAACAATTGATGATGAACTCGGTGGTTTCTCCTTTCAGAAGCAATGCAACGGTTCTGATTTTGTGTTCAAAGAAGGTGATGTCTCTTTCTGCTTGGCTTACTATATAAGATATGATAATAAGATGAATATATGTGGAAAATGGAAGAAATAGTAAATAGCATACATATATATATGTGTGTGACATTCGTGATAGCTGCATAATGGAATAGGGGAAAATAAATAAAATATATGTTGAATAATATGGAAATGATGAACTGGTAATTTTTCATTTATATTTTAATATATGCGCATCGTATATACAATTTATCTTTCAAAAACAAAAAAAAAATGTTGAAATTTGATGAATGTTGTGAATTATAAAAGTAACAATATTGAAAAAGGAGACGAGTAGTAAAACCACCAACCATTCATGGCTATTCTTTTTTCTTAAACTGTCTTTTGAGATTGAGTTCTATTTGACCTAGGCCAGATGGATCATAACACAATCTCAATCTTGTTTAATAACACAGATGGATGCAACGTAGCAACAAGGAACATGATGTGTGAAGTGGCAAGAGTAGAGTGCGAGGAGGGTAAAACACTTCAAGAACCTGTTCACTCTTTTGTTCCCCATTCACCACCATTCTCACGTTAAGGCTATCACAGGTTGTGGTGCTGTGTATATATATACATACTGGTTTAATTAGGGGAATAGGTTGGATTCCAATACAGTTTAACATGTACACAAATTGCAGCTTATTCCACATGTCTATTTTGGAGGGTACCAAAACATATTTGATTAGATGTAATTTGATTTGGAATGAGAAGGACGAAGAGGATTGTAGTTCTATTGTATGATGATGATTGTGGGCTTGAAAGATCTTTTGGGGTCCATATTTAGATTCTCTATGTGTGTGCATGGTGAAAACCCAAACACACAAGGATAAGGTATCCATCATAGATAGATGCGAGTCTATGATAATGCATTGGTGTGGACTGCTCCCAATCATTGTATTTTTATTCATTTTGCTTCAAAACATTTTCACATAATAATCATTCTCCCATGTAAAATTTTACATGCGAATCAAATATTTGTGGATGGGACAATGATAAGTGCCGCAATCTTAGATTTTTGAAGGTAATTATTTAGCATAGTTATAATAATAAATAATATTGAAGAACATAACATAATCATAGAATGAGGTGTTAGGTGTCTCGGCTCTTGTGACTAACCACTGTTTTACACCCAAGAATAACTATTATAATTATTGATTTCCCTTGTGGGTCATTCTCGTTTTACAAAAGCTCCTTTCGAATTTTAAAACTTTGAAAATACTAATTCTTTTGACCCTACATTTGTTTAGAACAATGATGTCTTTTCATCTTTAATCCTACATTCCTACCCTCTCATGTATACAACAATATAATAGTTTGAATATCTTCTCTAATTGTTATATGGAATATTGCAAATATTTTTTGGAGAGATCTCGACTTATATTCCAAAATTATGGTTTGTTCAAATATAATAATTTGTATTTATATAAGGTGACGAATGTGGTTATTTAGACAAACTATACTAATTTGTTAGATTTATAAGCAAATATCATATATAAATGATCTAATTAAAAATCACTTATCTACCTTATTAATCAATCAAACAATAATATAATATAAACAAAGTCATACATATATGAACGTATACTTACGAAAACAATTATAAATATTTCTAGTAAATAAAAAATTATAAATATTTCTAGTAAATAAAAAATTATAAATATTTCTAGTAAATAAAAAATTATAAATATTTCTAGTAAATAAAAAATTATAAATATTTCTAGTAAATAAAAAATTATAAATATTTCTAGTAAATAAAAAATTATAAATATTTCTAGTAAATAAAAAATTATAAATATTTCTAGTAAATAAAAAATTATAAATATTTCTAGTAAATAAAAAATTATAAATATTTCTAGTAAATAAAAAATTATAAATATTTCTAGTAAATAAAAAATTATAAATATTTCTAGTAAATAAAAAATTATAAATATTTCTAGTAAATAAAAAATTATAAATATTTCTAGTAAATAAAAAATTATAAATATTTCTAGTAAATAAAAAATTATAAATATTTCTAGTAAATAAAAAATTATAAATATTTCTAGTAAATAAAAAATTATAAATATTTCTAGGCCAGATGGATCATAACACAATCTCAATCTTGTTTAATAACACAGATGGATGCAACGTAGCAACAAGGAACATGATGTGTGAAGTGGCAAGAGTAGAGTGCGAGGAGGGTAAAACACTTCAAGAACCTGTTCACTCTTTTGTTCCCCATTCACCACCATTCTCACGTTAAGGCTATCACAGGTTGTGGTGCTGTGTATATATATACATACTGGTTTAATTAGGGGAATAGGTTGGATTCCAATACAGTTTAACATGTACACAAATTGCAGCTTATTCCACATGTCTATTTTGGAGGGTACCAAAACATATTTGATTAGATGTAATTTGATTTGGAATGAGAAGGACGAAGAGGATTGTAGTTCTATTGTATGATGATGATTGTGGGCTTGAAAGATCTTTTGGGGTCCATATTTAGATTCTCTATGTGTGTGCATGGTGAAAACCCAAACACACAAGGATAAGGTATCCATCATAGATAGATGCGAGTCTATGATAATGCATTGGTGTGGACTGCTCCCAATCATTGTATTTTTATTCATTTTGCTTCAAAACATTTTCACATAATAATCATTCTCCCATGTAAAATTTTACATGCGAATCAAATATTTGTGGATGGGACAATGATAAGTGCCGCAATCTTAGATTTTTGAAGGTAATTATTTAGCATAGTTATAATAATAAATAATATTGAAGAACATAACATAATCATAGAATGAGGTGTTAGGTGTCTCGGCTCTTGTGACTAACCACTGTTTTTACACCCAAGAATAACTATTATAATTATTGATTTCCCTTGTGGGTCATTCTCGTTTTACAAAAAGCTCCTTTCGAATTTTAAAACTTTGAAAAATACTAATTCTTTTGACCCTACATTTGTTTAGAACAATGATGTCTTTTCATCTTTAATCCTACATTCCTACCCTCTCATGTATACAACAATATAATAGTTT
The DNA here is from genome assembly GCA_016771965.1 of Brassica carinata. Taxonomy (NCBI): domain Eukaryota; kingdom Viridiplantae; phylum Streptophyta; class Magnoliopsida; order Brassicales; family Brassicaceae; genus Brassica; species Brassica carinata. The sequence continues at coordinate 15,212,365 of CM028688.1, forward strand.
GAATATCTTCTCTAATTGTTATATGGAATATTGCAAATATTTTTTTGGAGAGATCTCGACTTATATTCCAAAATTATGGTTTGTTCAAATATAATAATTTGTATTTATATAAGGTGACGAATGTGGTTATTTAGACAAACTATACTAATTTGTTAGATTTATAAGCAAATATCATATATAAATGATCTAATTAAAAAATCACTTATCTACCTTATTAATCAATCAAACAATAATATAATATAAACAAAGTCATACATATATGAACGTATACTTACCGAAAACAATTATAAATATTTCTAGTAAATAAAAAAATTATAAATATTATAGATTACAAATTAAAATAACATTCGCGAGGATCATAACCTAGTTTAATTATCAAATTTTCAAAAAAAAACCTAGTTTAATTTTAAAAATGTTAAGTATGTGAAAGTACATGGTAGGATGTTAATATCATTTAACAAAATCAAATATGTTAGGATCCATTGCTTCAAATGAAAACTTTGGAATTGGTCAAAACATCTTACGATGTATATATGTCAGATTGATCATGATAATCTTTTTTATTCCTTCCGTTTTAAAATATAAGATGTTTTAGAGAAAATTTAATGTTCCAAAATATCTTATATTTTGATATTTGTAAGGTATTTTGATTTTATTAAAAACTGATTAACCAATAATATTTTACTGCATTATATATGATTGGTTATCCTATTTTAAATTTATATTATTAATAATATTATATTTAAAAAATTATATTTCTTAATTCTTGTGCTTTATGCAAAATATTTTATATTAGAAGGAATATTTTTTATTCAATCTTATATCTGATATGATGAAACATGCAATGATGATTGAATCAAATATTAAGCAATATTGCAACAATACTAATTAAATATTAAAGTGTCACAAATTCAAAAAAAATCTAATTTATTTTATTAATTTACAGATCTTTTTAGATTTATATATTTTAAAATATTTTTGTATGTAAAATTAAAAAAAAAAAAACTTAATTTACGATATAACTAATTAAGTTTTACTTAAAAAAATTAGATTATTTTTATTTGATTGTTTGGTGTATATAAAATATGTACATAAATGTAAATGATTTTTAGGTTTAAATGAAAAAAATTACATCAAAATATTTAGAAGAGTTAAAGATAGACTTCAGTGTGAATAACAATTAAACTATACAACATACTTTTGAGATTTTTATATTTATATAAATTTTATATACATTAATTATTAGTTTATGTTTATATTTACATAATTTTTTTTTAAAACTATTATTTATTATCTTATTGAATTATGTCATATTTTACATCAGCATAACTCAAAACTGCTAAAAATATGAAAAACTCATATTTATTAATTTATCAAGTATTAATTTAATTTATGTTGACAAACAAAATCAAAAATTAATTCATGGAGTTTCCACTGTATATCAATTAAACAAAAAAATAGTAGCAGAGTTTAAGCCGTGTAAGAATGACAATTTGGATAGCATGTTGTAGGTTTCCTAAATACTCATTCGATCTTAAATGCAAATTTAATTACAAGTAGAATAAAACAATTTATAAAGAAATCACGAGGGGTTTTATTTCCTTTAATTAACAAAAGAGATTAAGCTAACTTGAATGTGTCCCTACATAAGATAATGATGAAATGAGAAAGGGACAGTAGGAGAGAGTGGAGACCCCAGCGTTACAGCTGGTCTGCATATCAAACACCGGCGCGTGAATATTACGACTCAAGGTATGACGAGTGAATATTACGTCCCAAGGTATGGCGCGTGTATGAAAAAAATGGGTTGTGTCAGAGAACGTGCAATGCAACCATCTTTTGTTTTTGGCTTTTAAAACAGTTTTACAATCTCTCTATTTCTCTCCTTCTTGGACTCGTGAAAGACCAGCCAGAGAGTTTTCTCCTGATCTCAAATTTAGAAGAACTTTACTCATAACTCAGATCGATTCTCACTATGCATACACAGTTTAAGTACGTACACCTTCTCCCTCTCTGAGAGATTAAACTTTCGACTTTGCTGAAAAAATCTTTACATGATGACACATCTTTCATCATCTATTTCCAAAGAAGCAGTAACCGTCAGTCATCTGCACAAGTTTCACTCTTCTAGTAATAATTGTTCTCCACATAGAATCAACTGTTGTCTGTTGATCATTTTTGACTTTTAGGTAAATTTTTGTTACCGTGCTTTTCAAGTAATTAAATTTACCTTTTCTTCCTCAATCTAGTAACGTTTAACTTTGAAAGAACAAACCAAAAGAAAAAAAAGAATCTTATTTGTTTCCATGTAAGATTTTCAGCATGCAGAAATAAAACTTTTTCTTAATTCTTATTTTCTATAAAAAATTTCACCTTTCCCTTATTTTCTCCAACTCTTTTTCTTTAAGTGTTGATTTTTTTCTTGTTTCTTCTACCCCTTCTAGCTGTAAACTTATAAGCACGCGAGAAGAAAATAAATAACCTTTTCTACTGTTTCTACATTTTAAAGTTTGATTTTTTTTTCTTTACTGGTTTTGTCTCGCAGGAAACAAAGGTGAAAAATTATAGTGAAGGTAGTATTATATAGATAGGTTAACTTGTTAAAAAAAAAAAGAAACCTTGGAACTAAAATCCAACACAAGAAACCAGAGAGACCTCTTAACAAAAAAAGCCTCACTATACGCAAGACAACAAACACTCTCTCTACAAAAGTATCACTCTTCCTTCTTCTTCTTCTCTCTACTCTTATTCAAGAGAGAGAGAGAGAGAACAAAAAAAGCCATGGATGGGTATGAAGCAACTAGGATTGTGCTCTCTCGTATCCAAGCTTTAGACCCAGAAAACGCATCAAAGATCATGGGTCTCCTCCTTCTCCAAGATCACGGTGAGAAAGAGATGATAAGGCTAGCTTTTGGTCCGGAGACTCTTGTCCACTCTGTAATAGTGAAAGCCAAGAAAGAGTTAGGTCTCATGAGCTGTTCAAGACCTTCTTGGAGTCAAGAGGAGTTGATTAGCCCTAGGAATAACAACAACCGTGGCTCTTCTCTCAACCCTGCTTCTTTGCCCTTCTACGCTAATGGAGCAAGATCTTCCCGGGAGATGATGACCAACGAGTTCATGGATGATGTGAACCCAAGAGGTGACTTTTTGGGGTCTGTGCATGCAAGAAGTGGTAGCTGCGTTTTGGACGGTTTAGGGTATGGTGATTCTGACTTAGGGTTTGGAGGTGTACCCTGCTCTTATTACGCTAGAGGCTTCTGTAAAAACGGAAGTAGCTGCAGATTCGTTCACAGTGATGGAGGAGCCGAGTTAGTTGGCTCTCCAAGCAGAATCCAGCTTCTTAGGTCTAACTCTGTACCTCCAAGACTTGCTCATCACTTCATGACTCGCTCCTCTCTGCCTTCTTTCTCTCCAAAAGGAGTTAACTTGCAGAGCAGTGATGCTCAAAGGTTCAACATTTATTCAACTGTTTTTCTTTTGAGATTCTCTCAGTGATTTGTTTTTTTTAACTTGTATAAATTTCTGTGCAGAGCTGCTGCTGTTTTGATGATGGGAGATGAACTGCAGAAGCTTGGAAGATGGAGGCCTGAAAGGATTGATCTCTCTGCTATGGCTTGTCCAGCTTCAAGACAGATCTATCTTACATTTCCTGCCGACAGTAGGTTTAGGGAGGAAGATGTGTCCAACTATTTCAGGTAGTGCTTGCAAACACAATCAGTAACACTCTCTTTGGTCTGAATATGTAATTTTTGTGTGACACTTAAGTTGTTGTCATGGTGGGTAATAGTACTTTTGGACCAGTTCAAGATGTGAGGATACCATATCAGCAAAAGAGAATGTTTGGGTTTGTGACATTTGTGTACCCTGAGACTGTCAAGAGCATTCTCGCCAAAGGGAACCCTCACTTTGTGTGTGATTCAAGGGTTCTTGTTAAGCCTTACAAGGAGAAAGGCAAAGTCCCTGACAAATACAGGTATTTAACTAGTTGTTGTTGTAGTGGTAAACTCTCATACTTGGGCCTGATTGTTCCTTGAATCCTGTGTTTACTTCACTTCTATCCTTTTTCTTGAAGAACTAACCAAGCAACAGAGCTAGAATTGTCCCCAACAGGCCTTGCTTCTAGCCCCAGGGATGCTATAGGTAAAAAAAACAGTTAAGCTCTCTGTCTTTTGGAGTTTAGTTGGTGAACCTTTAGCTTGTCGCGCAGGAGGGAGAGGGTTTTTTAACAACGCCCAAGATATTTTGTGGGAGAGTAAGTTTGAAGAAGAGATTCTTGAGCTTCAGAGCAGAAGGCTAATGAATATGCAGCTTCTTGACGTCAAGAAGCATTTCCAACTTAATTCCCCTACACACATTCATTCCCCAAACCATTTTAGCCAAGCCCTTGTGTCTCCACGCCCATTGCCGGTTAAAGAAGGAGAATATGTAGGAAGAGAGACAGGAAAAGGTAGTTCCAAAGAAGGATCTGATGATGACACAATGAATCTACCAGAGAGGTACGTTTGGTAATAAACAATATATTGTTTATGTATTTTGAAGTTGTGAGGTTTACTAGCAAGTTTTTTTTGGGACTGTTACAGGTTGGAGGATAGCTTGCCTGATAGTCCATTTGCCTCGTCCACACATCATTTGCTTATGTTTTCTGAATCTACAGACAACAACGGGTCGGATTTGTGGTCGCCTTCTTCGGATAATGATGATAATTCTACTCCATCTACACTCTCAGACTCCAACTCTTTCAACTGCCAAATGCCTAGGTTTGGAGATTCAACCATGGTTAGTGTTTCTCGTATTAAATGGTATTTAACATTGCTTTCATGAATCTAAATAGGTTACTGCCTATTGGAATGTTACCCAGTCGGGGTGGGCCGGCATGTCGTGTTGGGATATAAACAGGTAGAAAGAGTAGATTAATGGATGGTGAACACACAACAACAATCTTGCTAAGTTAATTTTTGTCTTTGTTGTTGTTGCAGGAAGAGAGGTAAGAAAGAAAGAAAGAAACTAAACTCGAGGAAGTTAAAAACTGATAATATAGAGACCCTTAATAACCAAAGATGCAGAGGTGTAAAATATAAAGCAGGAAATTTGATGTAAGAGATAGAGAAGAAAAAGAAGGAAGATTGCTTTACCATTTCTCTAGAATTGATGTGTAATGGAATGGACCACAGAAGATGATGTAATATGATATAATATAAATATATAGGACAAGAAGTGTAATCTCTCTAAAGATTTACAAAAGAAAGAGATTGCAATTTGGGTTTGACAAGTAGAGTAACTTTGTTCTTGTACTTACCAGTTGCTACCCTCTCAGTCTAACCACTATCCAACTTTAAAAATCCAGACATATCCAGATCCTCTTTTGGTTATATTTTCTTCAACTATAAATCTTAAGATTTGAATTTTTGTGAAGGTAGGTTATGTGTCCTCGTTGTTAAGTGCAATTTTGTGAGGTGGAAAGTGTAAAAGTAGTTGATACATCCATTGCTATTACCGTTGATTTAAGAGAAAGGAAGAATGTTAAAGTCATATTGCATGTAATATGTCATTAGTTTAGCTTTTCTAATCGTGTAAAAATTATAATTAATTTATAATAAAAGTATCATTATTATATTTATAAGATGCCGTATCTTACAGATAATGATGTTCACTAAAGTTATGATAGATAATAGATACTCAAATTAAATGAAATGTGTGATATTATGTGTATCATTAATGATTTCGCAAAGACACGGACAGTGGCGTGTGGTGGGGCATGCGAGAGAGAGTGAGTGCCAAAATTTTAATCACAGCATTACAAATATAGTACGTAACATGCGGTCTACTCACAACTATGTCGCTTCTATTATGTGAAATTAGTAAAGGAGGTTTGTTTCAGTTCATCATACCCACCTATGATCAAACGAATGTGAAGGCACATATATGTGATGTGACATGTGTGTAGACAACGTTTTGCCATGGATATCGGCTAATCTCTTATATCAGGAACAAATAAAAAATGCATTTACCCTCCCCCCCCCCAAAAAAAAAGAGAGTAAAGAAAGCATGTAACAATTGTAGATATCTTCTGGGAGTTAGAGTTTTCTGATGTTTAAGTCAGAACTAAAATCATATGATTCATCGAAAAGACGAAGGTTCCATAGGTGAATGAAAAATGAAACATTTTAAGTCTTATCAAAGTTCACAACTCCATTCCATTTTAGTGAGAGGAATAAATGCTTTAGAGAACTGGTAATTTAACAATGCAAAGGCCATGTTACACTCTTATATACTTAAGTTCCTAGTTATTTCACTGCAAAAAGTCACAAACTCTTCTCCATTTGTTTGTATAAAAAGAAAGAGATTAAAACAACTTCGAAATAGGAAAAACAGAAGGAGGAAAATAATGGGATCCCACGAGCTAACACACAGGCCATGGCCATGTGGTGTGGGGATATATAAATACCAGGAGTTGTGTTCTTTGGAAACATCTCCACAAATGTACTCTTTATATTTCTTTTTTTTCATATTTACATATGTATAAATGAGATCATATACGAAATGTCAACTACATGTCCTTCCCCATAACATGTGTTGGGACGATATATGATTTCTAAGACCATAATTGTTTACCAGTTACCATATATGATAACATATTAAGTTATATGAATATCTAATTTAAAATTAATTAGTACAAATCATCTAGATATTGTATTAAATTTCTTTTTAACTGTCTGATGTGAAATCTTTTTAACACTAAATGCCTAGACGCAGCTAATATCTTTTCTGATATTACGTTTATGACTAATTTGTTGGGACGTTTAGGAGTTGTCCAGACAAATTTTTAGAACAATTGGTGGCAATTAACGTCAGGAGAGCGTTGACCAAAAAAAAACGTCAGGAGAGCGAGAGTGATGAAATAAGGGCATGGATGACATGCGGTATTTTATCCTGTAAATTTGGTTCGATTCGTTATTAGTTTCAATCCGAAAAATTCGGATATCCGTAAGTCTTCAAAGCAAAACAAATATTAAAAATCAATATCCGTTTAAATTGAAGTAAAAAAAATTAAGAAACCGATATCTGATCCGCTCCGATTTTTATACAGTATATCCTTAGTTATATAGAGTTTGAAATATATAATTTTATATATTTATTATGTTAACATATAATTTTATTTATAAAATTACTTATAAAAATATTATATTAAGAAAAGAATATAAAATATTAATTAAAACTACAGCTTTTCTAAAAGCATTTGTTTTATAGCAAAAACTAATTAATTTTAAAATTTTATTAAATAAACAGCTTTATTAATTTTTATTTTATCTTTTATATTATGTAAAGAATATTTTTTTAAAAAAAAATTGTATAATATTTTCAAGATTTACCTTATATTGAATAATATGGACAATATATTCGTAAATATCTATAAATTTTTTTGGTTATTCTGAAAATCAAATATCCAAGTTTTTCGAAACAAATCAAATTAGAATTCAGATATCCATGAAATACGAAATAAACTACAAACACTATAAAATATGGTAATAATCTATTTGCACCCACCCCTAGTAACCAGAATTGGTTTCAAAGAAAGAGGCATATGCTGATTATTGTTTATTCATTTATGCTGATAAAAACCGAAACCTACCCCAGTCCAACCCGACGACTGAGTCAAACCATTAAATGAAACGAAGAGCTCAATTATTGATGGATTTTTGAAATCGATAGAATAATCATCGGCGCGTGAGTATAGCAGCCAGTGGCTGCGCGTGAATGTTTGAGAGAGTGGAAGCAACTAAACTTAAAATGATGGTGTCAGAGGGTTGAATGCAGCACAACGTGCAATCACCTTTTCTTGTCTTAAAACTGGTCCCACATTTTCTCTTTTCTCTTTACTGTTTTATATTATTGTTGTGTGATTATTTTCAATTTATAGCATTTTCTACGAAAGCAGAGTGGAACATCTGTTCGAGTAAAAATAGTAATATTAAGAGCGAATCGAACATGGAAGGCGACGTCATTTTACCGATGGAGAGCAGCTGAGTGATGATTGTAAAGCACCAATGATTCAACAAGCGTAACTTTTACTTTTAGTATTGTTTCAATAGTTAGTAGTCAATGTATACAGTATGCGCAGATACACGCGTAAGTTTTGCTATTTTTAGTACTAAAACTCAATAGCTGTGGTAACAATTTCATTTAACGTTACAAAACAAGAACTTCAATCTGTGGACATGCACGAAAGATTTTTGAAAAATATAGATAAACCAACAAAACCTTGTCTTCTTGCTAACGTGGTACTTTACTTACTATATAGAAATAGAACAATTAATTAATTTTACTTTGACCAACAACTATGATTTTACTAAGAAAATTTGTTTAGACATTGGAAAAGAGAAAGTTCCAAGTTTTGATGTTGTTCGTGAACGTTATTTTTTTTTGGTAAACTAGTTTGGTGAACAAGTTCCAAGGGATAGGAGGGACACGATTAGAAATGCTCATTTCGAAGCCAGTAATTTTATTTGAAGAAAAATATTATAGTATGCAGTAGTAATTGACGGACTAGTAAAGTAGTGAGCCCGAGTAGCCTGGTCCCAAAAGAAAGCCCAAAGCCGATAAAACTTATATGAGCTGCTTATTAAGGATTTGATTCCAAATAATGAATATGTGAGTTTTATATACGTATGGAAACCAGAGCCAGAAAGATCTAAAAGCTACGTAGCAATGGAAAGTGAGATTTCATTCGGTTTCAGATTGCAACGCGAGAAAAAAAAAGAATACTAATGAGTAATGCGATGTGATAATTTGGGCCGGTATCAAAATAGCGACTTTTCTTAAAAAAACACTCGACTAGCTTATGAAACCCGATTGTTGAGATTATCTGTCTTTTTTCTTTGCTAAAGTTATGGTAAAGAAATTCTGTGAGGTGATTGGATCTAGTGCCTGTGATATATGGTATTGGCACCATTGTACATATGTTTTCTAACTGGTTTGCAATGTTTTATCGAGTTAATTCGAGTTAATCTAATCATTTTCAAATCATTTCAGATATGGAATAGGCTAAAGACTTGAAGGAAAGTGCACGAAGAAATGTGTAAAAATTGGAGTCTTTCCCCCGCAGAACAATCATGCGGAGCAGTCTGACGGTTGATTCCACCAGGAGCAGCCAGGCGATTGTTCCCGACGTTTATGGAAGTTTTTATATCTTTTGAATATTTGACCTAATCATTTATTTCCCTCCTTTTACCCGTCAGCGCCTCCATATAAAAACGCTCTTATCTATATTCTTATTTTCTACGCTAGTTTTTGCAAGAAATCTAGACTTAACTTTCTTTTGGGTGAATTGCTATTGTAAGGGAGACGGCTCCTCTTCTCACCAAAAAGATCATCCTGAGCCCTATTGGTTTCTCTTTGGATTTATATGCAATATTATTTAGTTATCATGTCTCTGTTATCTTGCATCATGGCTGAAAAAATCGTTGAAGTTGATTTAGGGTGTAAGAGTGTAGACCATAACTAAACACATATAGGTTATTGTTTAGATTGCCTTCACTCATGCAGAGTTTTAATGCTTATGCTAATGTGATCATCTATCATATGATATTAGATTTAACCTATGCATCAAAAGTGTTAGAGGTTGCTAGATCTTACATGTTTGAGCATTACATTCCTAGCCACACGACAGTAGATCACTAGATCTTAGGGTGCATTGTGAACATATCAGACTTGTGCGCTAAAGTTCACCATCAGCTCTCAGACCAAGCGACATTTTAGATACTGAGGCTGATCGGTGAAAGGAACAACTACACGACAGTGGTAATGGTGGGTTTTGATTTAGGCGGATCAACTTAGCTAAGTTGAAAACTCATAAGAATAAAATGTAGACTGATTCTCTGGATTGAACTTCAAATACTACAATTACCATTGTTAACTTGACAGTAGGAAATATTCAGATTTAGTGTATCGGCCTGTTTTTGGGTAGTGGCCGAGCAAGGTGCATTTGCACAAGATCCTTTATTTTTTATGGAAATTTTCCTTTTACGAACTTAGTTTGTAAAAAATATATAGATTAGATTCTTAATTTATATATTTTTAAGAACACAACTATAATTTTGAAAAAAGATAATCTGAGTACGGACCCATAATTTTTTTATGACCGGTCTGACTGACTCAATGCCATGTCAAAAAGTTGTTGAAGCTACCTGCCTTCAAAAGAGTTGGTACACAGGTACGTACCTATTTGGGATGATTCTCCCTGCGACTGCGAGGAGACATAATACATTCCACAATGAAAAAGTCGAGACAAGAGTTGGAGCGGAGTGGTTGTAACCTTGTGCCTATCTAAGAGACTCGTATGTTAAAGATTACATGGGAAGGCAGTGACAAAGTCCATCATGTTCGTGCATCGAATGGCTGGAGGCTATTAGAGAGTTGTACCGATCATCCAAAATATCTGACGACGCCTTGGGAAGCCAAGCCTAGTCGTCCAAACAAGAAAGCAAATGATACAACATATGGGGATTGCCCGACAAAAGTGAGGAACGGAAGGAGATCGATCCGAAAACCAAAGATAGGGTGATGACAGGACGGTCAGTCTCTCATTTAAGTAGTTCAAACAAATGATCCATAGGTTTTGGGATGTCTTTTTGCGTTCGATGACTTAGTTTAAGCTGGGTCCTTTATATTTTCATGTACTTCAAAGGTAGGAAACATCATTTATATTTTCATGTACCCTTTTTGATGATAAGTAATTCAGGGTTTTTGGCTTTGGGACTGGAATATGATAATGTTTCTTTCTGAAAAAGGTCAATAATCACATTTAACCTAATCTCTTCCTACTTCAAAAAGAAACGCATATATACACATGAATACACTTTTGTTTTGGCTATCCCTTCAAAGCTTTCTCATCTCATTTTTATATTGAAAACTGAGGAATTTTTCTTTTTGCTGGTTATCTATTTGGAATAAACAAAGCTGTATATGCTTCACTTTCAAAACAACATGTTGGTCCATTATGATGGGTGCACCTGATTAAATAATATAGAACATTAACTGGACATGGTTAAAGCATGATTGTGATGGAAAAAGTTGCATAACTCTTGTTTTGATAGTTGGACGGCGATTAAAGCTCAAAAAGAAGGCTCAACACAATATATTATCCAACGCAGAAGGCATCACCTCCATGGCTCCATTGCTACAGTTTCAATACAAAGCAAAGGCAACCCCAAAGCATGAGACTTTACTTTATCCTATAGTCATTAGGACCAAAAATAGTTGGTAGAAGACACACATGTTAGTTATAACAAACTAAGAATCGCATTCATGTTCTCATCAATCCAAAAGATAACTAGAATACATGAACTTACAGTAAGCAAAGGATTATTATGTTGATTGCACGAACAAAAGTTTATCAAAACGAATCAATATCATTTATATATCTTGGGAAAAAAACTTCTTGACTTTACAAATCGAATAACAAATTACAAATATAAACCAAAACGTATATGAAAACCCAACAAAAAAAAAATAATACCAAACCAAATATCTTTCACTCATCCCTGCTGCATCAACAATGTTTTAAAACTTGTTTTCTTCTTCTCTTCTTCTAAGCTGTCTTGTTTTGGCACCCACCAAACCCTAATGCTCTTGTCAAGACCTCCACTGTAAAGCATGAATCCAGCACCCACATTGTTGGGAGAAGCTTGCAAGCATTTCACCGGACCTTCATGCCCTTGTATGGCTCCAAATTTACAGAGCTTACCACTCCCTTCTCTCTTCCACAGCCCAATGCTCTTATCAGCCGATCCACTACACACCATTTCCCCAACAAGACACATACACAGAACCGCCATCTTGTGTCCTCTCATCTCAAACCCCAACTTCCACTCCTCAAAGTCTCCTCCTCTCTCTCTCTTCTCCCATCCCATCACAAACCCATCTGACCCTCCTCCGTATACCCACTCCCCGTCGCCGGAAACCACCACCGAGTTCACCGAAACCTCCGCACGACCCTCCAGTGTCGCCTTCAGAACATGTGAGCAAGAAGAGGAAGAATGAGAAGACAAAGACGAGCCCGTCTGCTTTTTCTTCTCCTTCCCCCAAATCTTGATCTTCCCGTCCGCAGACGCCGAGTACACTCTACCTTCTCCGGCGAAAACACCGTTGATGGCATCATCATGTGCCTTGATCGACTCAAGACACTTGAGATCCGACAATCTCCAGACTTTGAGAGTCTTGTCCCACGACCCGGAGTAGATTATCCCGGCGTGGACCGCAAGGCAAGAGATGCTGTCTGCGTGTTCGATCCAGAGACGCTTATGGTTCCTCCTCGTCTGAACGTAGTTACTCTGTCTCATAAACTTCCCCAAGTAATCTTTAGTCGTCGGCAGCGTGTCGACAAGGCGGAAAGCGTTCTCTGAGCTTCTCCGAGACACTTTCCAGACTCTGATTCTGCTGTCTTGATGAGCTGTGAACACTTTGCTCCCAACGCTGACCAAAGCCTTCACGGACCCGTCTCCTTGTCCGAACTTCGCGAAGATCTTGAGATCTGGCTGTTGCCAGACGATGATGTCTTTCCCCTGAGACGCACTGAGCAAAAACTCTCCGCAGAGGGCCAGTGAGGAAACAGAGCCGACGTGAGCGGAGAGGACGGCGAGTGGCTTGTACGTGGCGGTGATAAGGGGAGGGAGAGTGGTGAGGACGAAGCTTTTTGAGGAGGAGGAGGACGGGCTGAGGGAACCGTCGTCGGAGTCGGTTCCGTTGGTCGTGGTTGTGGAGGAGGAAGATGGAGACGTCATCAAGACTCCTTCTTGGATTGATCTCGCCATCGCATCAAGAGATTCAAGATTTGTTCTTCTTTTTTCTTTTTGGGTACAAAGAAACCAAAAGTGGAGCGTTTGAGGAAACGTTGAAAGAGTATTTAAAAAGGGTTGGAAGAAGAGGAAGGTACAACGGCTACATGACAGATGACGTGACCTCCTTTTTCGCCTTTTTTGCTTCATTTATTTTTTATAATAAAATAGAGAATGATATGTAACATTCCTTTTCAATTCGTCGGTCTCTTGTGTTGACCAGTGAAATATTAGTTGATAATGTGGAATTTTGCGTATTGTAACGTTCAGGATTATGTTAATTATTAACGACTAAATGCGAGTAATTAGTTGGTAGTAATCAGAAGACCTCGACATTACTTAGTTGGTAGCTTTGTAACATAACATAACTACGAGTTAATTCTCAACTAATATTTACTTTTTTAGAATAATAGAATGAGTTTAATTTTCTTTATAGTTTGATAGATCGGATCAATGGAGCTTAGTCGATTTGATGAGTACTTGTATTGTTCCTTTATGTTTGGTCTTTCCCACTTCTTTGTCTTTGTAACATGTATTATGATGTTATTATTCGTGGGAGAAGACAAAAAAAATTCAGGGAGCTCTGCCCATTTAACACGGAGATCAAGACATATAGGCTCAAAAAGTTACCATAAACTAGTGTGATGAAATTGAACGTTTAGTTAATAACAATTAAAAATAGCTCGGAAAGTGAATATAATGTAGAGATTTGAGGGGAACAAATGAGATATCTCCAACTAGCTAAAGCGGAGTGGGAGTGTAAGTTCACGTGCTCCAATTACGAATCATATCTTCTTATCTAACAAAACAAACATTCCCTTGTTCTTTCTTGATTTGTTGAGTTGTCCATATTTGGTAAGTACTATATACAAGATAACAGATCTAAATCAAGTCATAGATCTAGATACCAAAATGGCAGGATCGGCCCTGAGATTTTGGGGACTGTAGACGAATCAAGAAGTAATTCAATAATTTGGGGCTGAAATTTTTTTAAAAAAATTTGGGGGTTTATATCCATGTAAATATTTTCGAAAATTTCGGGGGTTTAAGGTGAATGTTTCGTTAGGTTTGGTTCAGGACCGGTTCTGCAAAATGGCAATGCCCACTTGTTTGTTATTTGGTCATTTGAATAGTTCGCTTTTCTGATTTGTATTAGTTAAGCAAGTCTTAGTCTTTAGGGACTTGTTATATTTGAATAAGCAAAATATCGTACTATTTCTCGTTGGTTCAGTTGTTGACGTAAGGCTATATAAAATCATTTCCGCTTTATTAATAAAGTTATGTCTTTCAATCAAGTTTTTACCTTTGGTATCAGAACCACTGAAAGAGAACAAATAAGTTTCAATGGAGCTTGGTCCTTTTTTTTTTTGCAAAGAAGGTGATATCAGTATTGAAAATGAACATTTGATACCAATTTTTAGCTTGAATCCCATTCTGCTTTGAAAGATCGATGGTTTTTCGCGATGTCCAAAAAGTTTAAAAACAACTAGGAAACTGATAGAGGCCTAATTTATTGATATTGCTATTGATATTTAATCTATTGGTAAAAAACACAGGAAATTAAATCTATTGATATTACTATTTAGAATATGCTTATTTTGTTTATATTTTGATAGATCGGATCAATGGAGCCTAATCGGTTTGATGCTAAGTTGTATTGTCACTTTCTGTTTGGCCTTTCCCCTTCTTTGTCTATGTAACATGCATGAAGTTATTATTCGTGGGAGAAGACAGAATTTTCAGGGAATTCTGCTATTTAACACGGAAATCAAGACATAGGCTCTAAACTAGTGTGATGAAATGGAACGTTTAGTTAGCAATAATTATAAAATAGCAGCAAAAGTAAATAAAAGGTAAAGATTTGAAGAATCAAATGAAAGATCTGCAACTAGCTAAAGCGGACTGGGTGTAAGTTCACGTGACTCCCATTATACGGATTTTATCTGCCAAATCAAACATTCTCTTGTTCTTTCTTGATTTGTTGAGTTGTCCGTATTTAAACAAGTGCTGTTACAAGAGAATATATCTAAATCAAAGACATGGATCTATACACCAAAATGGCAATGTCCACATGTTAGTTATTTGGTCATCTGAACTGATTACGGTTCTGTTTTGTATTAGATTATTAGTTAAGTCTTAGTCTTTAGGGATTTGTTAAATTTGAATAAGCGACACTAGTTTCTCGTTGGTTCAGTTGTTGAGTTGTTGATGTAAGGGTATATAAAACTGTTTCTGCTTTATTCAGTCAAATTTTCATGTTTGGTATCAGAGGCTGTGAAAGAGAACAAAAAAAACATTTAGTTAACTGCACTAATAAATAGCTGTAAACGTAGATAGATGTAAAGATTTGGGGAAACAAATGAGATATCCCCACTAGCTAAAGAGGAGTGGGAGTGAAAGTTCACGTGACTCCAGTTATGAATCATATCTTATCTGCCAAATCTAACTTTCCCTTGTTCTTTCTTGATTTGTTGAGTTGTCCTTATTTGGTAAGTACTATTACAAGAGAACATATCTAAATCAAGGCATGGATCTGAATACCAAAATGGCAATGTCGACTCACAACCATGTACGAATATGTTACACCTCATCTTAAACTTCCACTTCCCTCTATTGTCAGTTTTAGCACCAAAGTAGTGACGAGTTATCTGATAACTACCTAGTCACAAGAAATCAGATTTTTCATACCTCAATTGTCTTTTTTTGTCAAAGCCCTTTTATACCTTATTTTAATTCCTACTGTAGTGACAATGCATACAATGTGATTGGCTTTTTCATATGGTAACAAGAGATCTTCCTAACTTTTCAAACTTTCGGCTCTAACAATCACTATTAACACATACTTTTTCCAGATGGGATCATTCATAACTTGACAGAAGTTGATGTAGGTTTTTTTTTGCCTGAGTATGATTTCTTTGTGTTCTTAAATAATTATTTTATAGCAACCTAAACTGATATAGTATTCTTTTCTTTTGTGGATCACCATAAAGCTAGTCTTTGCTGCATACGTTTTGAAAATATTCAAGTTTGACAATCATGATTTTGATAATATAGTCATCTTGGAATGAAAGAATTACCAATTTGTTTAAAGTTTCAAATTCGTTAAAAATGACTAATATTAATGGGATGAAGAAGCTGAAACCGATTTTTTTTTCTTTTTCGAAACAATCATGTTTCTTGAAAATGTAGTGAATCATGTCTTTAATATGCATTATTATTACTTATCAGGACACCAGAGACCTAAAATGCAACTTGCTCGTATTGTGAGACTTTTAAACACTTGACTCTTCAGACGTGATCAATACTTCCAGATCCTAACTTAAAGCTGTGTAATCAAAAGTTTATTAGAGCAAACCGTGCATCATTAATTCCTTATTCAAAAACTATGAACATAAGCCTTGGAAGTCAGAAGTTTGAACATTGACCCGTGACTTGGAGTCGTGCCTCAGAAAAAAAAATTCACAAAATAATGAAAACGCAAGGTCATTTATGTTGACTTTTGACGCGGCAAGAGCCAAGAGATGTGTGAGGTCATGTATCTACTTAAATCCAGATGGAATGCTCTCTTTCTTCCCCATCATCTTCCTTCACAAAACAAACCAAGAGAAAAGTTAATCATCAAGAAAAGTTAATCTATTGACTTTTCTTTGTGATCGACGAAGATGGCCGATGCTTTCACCGATGAGCAGATCCAAGAGTTCTACGAAGCCTTCTGTCTCATCGACAAAGACTCTGATGGTCTGTCTTATTTTATTTATCTTTTTGTCATATATGATACAAAGTTTTTTTTTACTTAGAATCGATCATCGGATCGATGATGATCAATCAGTTGACTTAAATATGGTTGCGTGTAACACAGGGTTCATCACGAAGGAGAAACTAACGAAGGTGATGAAGTCTATGGGAAAGAATCCAAACGAGGAACAACTTCAAGAGATGATGAGCCATGTCGACATCTTTGGCAACGGAGGCATCACCTTTGATGATTTCTTGTATATAATGGCTCAAAACACCTCTCAGGTATAATATAAATATACCAAAGAAACTTTGAAAATTAATATATATAAACTTAGACAAAAAAAAAAAAACTAAATGAAAAAATTGGTTTAGGAAGCGGCATCGGATGAGTTAATAGAAGTATTCAGAGTGTTCGACCGAGACGGAGACGGTGTCATATCTGCACTTGAGGTAATATTTTCTTCTTTTACTATTTTAAACCAAAGCTTACATAGTCGTAACATAGAAACAATATACAGAGAGTTACTTGATAATTAGTAATATTATATATTCCAAATTCTTCTGTTTTACTAATTTAAACCAAAGGTTTCATGTTCATAACATAGAGACAATATGCAAAGAGTTATTTGATAAGTGGTAATATAAGATGGTGTGCTATTTATTTATGGTCAAATGCAGTTGGGAGAAGGAATGAAAGACATGGGGATGAAGATAACGGCGGAAGAGGCGGAGCATATGGTGCGAGAAGCCGATCTTGACGGCGACGGTGTTCTCTCTTTCCACGAGTTCTCCAAAATGATGATCGCTGCCTCTTATTAGCATTTATATATCCCTATATTGAAGTTGAAGCTATGATATAAGAGGGCTTGTTTGGGTGATGCTCTGTTTTTTGAGTTGCAATTTCTAATAAAGCTTCAGATGATAAAAACTGGGTTCGTTTAAGCACTTATCAACTACTTTTCAGTATGTTAAACTTTAAAACACAGATCCGATCGTATGTTACAGTATCTTCCCAACATAAAATAAAAGTGTCGGTCCCATATCAATGAATTGTAGAGTTAATTAGCCTTTCTTTTGTCATCGACAGCTTTCATTGATAGTTGTCTTACATGGTCCATTTGATTACATATTTTGTGAATTATATCTAGCCTGCTTGGCTAGCTCATATGCAATGACGTTTGCTTTTCTACGAATCTACTGAAAAGAGAAATTACAAACAGTTGAATTTTTCATAATATCTTGCAAATAAATGGCAAGAGCTAAATGTTTCCAACCTTGGATTTTCTCTTTGACTGGCTTGTGCTGTAAGAACCTACACACTAAATCTCCACAAAAGTGACGATTGCATAACCGAGTCTGCGAAGATCAGCCATTTATGCGGCCTAAGGTTTCTACTTTAGCCTTCACAGAGATTTATTGTCTCTAATCATTACCATACAAAAGCCAACCAACTCCAACTTTCTGACATATGGTGAAATCCAGAAAGCATTTACAAAAAACAATAGTATTGACTTTAACAAAAAAAAGAAAGAGTATTACTGGTCATCACTATAAGTTTTTTTTTTGAAACAATTAATATATATTTTTTAAAGAAACTAGTAAGAAAATACAGTGGTTAATATGCGATTTTTGTGGTGATTATGGTAATCGAAGGAAGAATTAAATGGGAAAACAGATTTTGATACATGTTAGCCCTTAAAACAATATGCGACGTGAAATCTAGCCGGTATGTGTTAACAGATTGTATAATGGTAAGTTCTTGACGCAAGGATGTGTTTTGTATGAGAAATATTATGTATCCTTCTTATGAGTAACAGGAGGTGTTACTCTTGTTGGAGAATATGTTCTCTAGATAGATACTTGATCGGCTAAGCGGAGGGCAATGGGTTCTCCTTGTTAGAGAGTTAATTTTTGTAGTCATCTCATATTCAGGAGTCCTGTGAAGAGGGAAGAGTCAAAAGTTAGATGTCTAAAGTTCTGGTATTGCATGGAACCACAATAAGCTGCTGTGGGTGAAACTTTAGAGCAGAGCATGGAACTGTTAATTGTGAAACAAAACCAGTCACTGTCACACGACCCAAAGGGAGGAATCTGAAGCAGTCCACTGTCTTGCTTCCCCAGACGAGCAACAAACAACTGACAATCATCCCCAAAGGATTTTTCTTCTTTATCTACGAGTCTTTCCCCCATCTAGGATTCTTGGTTCTTGCTGGTACAAAGACTGTAGAATCATATCCCCTGAAGACATTTTTCAAAGCCTCAAGGGCAGGCATTAATGAGAAAAATATATTTCATATATACATACATTTATGTACATACAGGAAAGAATTATAACGTTCTGTAGTTTACACTATTACTAATTAAAAACCGACAAGAGATGCCTCGAAATAAACAAAGATACAAAGAGAAAAGGGCGTTTGCAAGAAATGAAAATAAAAGCTTCAGAGTACAACTAGAAACCAAAAGCATCCATCTACTAGCTAGAGGTAGAAGCCAAACTCTCGTTACTAAGCAACTCCTCCCAGAAACCATCGTCTAATTCTCTCTCGACCACCATATCCTCTTCTTCCTTCACATCTCTCTGTTTCCCATAGCCTTGCATCTCCAAAGCAAGAGCTTCCAACTCCGACATGGAGGAACCTCTTTCCCTCTCTGCCGCCTCATCCTCAATCTCCTTGAGTCTCATATCTCTCTGCTTCAGCAGCTGGTGAAGAAACGAAGGGCTCTGCATCGCTCTAGCCAAGAAAGACATCATCTGTCTCTGTTTCCTCTCTGCTCCTTCAATCCTCTGTTCCATGGCTTTGATGTAGCTTTTCGTGGTTTGTTGCTGCTGTCTCAGACACACCAGCTCCATCATTAACAGTTGCTTCTCCCTACGAAGTTCGGTGCACGGATCATGGTCTGATGGAGAAGTTGAACCGAAGGAGGCTCGTCTCTTGATGCTCTTCAGTAACTGTTTCTGTCCTAACAAGAACCCATCGTTTGCAAATTCCCATCTATCTGCTTCTATCTTCCTGAAACCCTGTAAATATTTTTTCAAATAATACTCCCTCCCCTCCGTTTCAATATAGACGATGTTTTGGAATGAGTATTTTATTTCGATTTACGTGAAATTTTGAAATTTTAAGATTAACTTTATTAGAAACTATTCAACCGATTGATTAACTGATTTTTTAAATTATATCTTTCAAATGTTTTTATAGAAAATGTAATTTTTAAAATCTCTGTGCAATAAGACAAAACATAAGTATTATGAAGCGGAGGAAGTATCAAAAATCATATGAAAACACATGTTCTATGAGTTTTTCGTAAAAATCTAAAACAAATCTTTTGAGAACTCTATGTCATGAGAACCTCTCTTACAAAACCTTCCAATAGAGTTGTTGCAAGGTTTCAAAAGTCCACATGAATACATGTGATTAAACAACAACAATTATTGAGGAGAGATATTTTTATTCTCGGAAGATAATATATAGAATGGAACTAGTGGGCAAGCTTAAAGCTGACTAGTGAATAAACAAAGAGTATTGTGATAAGATTGATGACTAATTCTTGAGATTATTTTAGAACCCAAGTTGCCACGAATCAAGGTTCTAGAACTTACTAATTGTTTTAGAAGACAAGTTGACACGAAACAAGATTCTAGAACTTGCTAAAGAACCTTCTTCCACTCTACGGAACCTACATTTTCGATGTTTCTAGAAGTAACAAAAAGAAATTGAATTCATTTCATTACCAAGTAAACATTGAATCCAGAATACTTCATTTCCTTTTCCAGCAACTATAACAAGATGTAGGGGGAAAAGATTTGGGAAGTTAAATGGAAAAACAGAGCATTGCTCTGTTTTTTTTTATTTTTCTTCTTGGGTCAGACAACATAGACAAAAGAGAGATGAGAGAGAAAGGACTTACATAAGTGTTGAGTTGTCTGATGAAACTCGAGAAATTGCTGTGTTTGAAGTGGCGAGGGAGAAGAAACGTTGAGAAAGAATGCAAATCCCAAACGACAAAACTAGTGCCTCCTCTGTTCCAAGATACGATGTTGTCTGTGTTTGGATCCTCAACAATCTCGAATGTCTTGATCAGAAACGGTGGCGGCCCGACTTCGTGCAACCCTTCGACTGGTTTTGGTGGTGGTGATGATGGTGGATCACCTTCTTGGAGCTGAAACGGATTCATGGAGTTCTGGAAACTCAAAAATTGAAAGTTAGAAAAAGAAAAGACAAGAATCTTGGATCAACGACTGGGGTTTTCCATCGGGTTTGAAAATGACTTGGTTTGATGAAATTTAGACGAGAATGAATCTTGTGAGGCTTGCCGGTTTAAGTTCGTTGATGGCAGTTGGGTAGAGAAGAGGGAAATGGAGGAAGGCAATCTACACGTAAGCGATGCGAGGTGGCTTAAATAAGCAGAGTGAGAGAAAGTTAGTGACGATATAAAATTGATTTAAATAAGATAAAGATAATAATATAGTATCCTCAACTTAGAAATTTCGAAAGTTCCTGAACAATGAGAAGAGAGAAGCGGGTGGGTTCGAAACTTCTCGAACTTCAAATGTTTGACGACTGTACGGTATGGTTTTCACGTGGGTACCTACCCATCATCTTACTATATACCCATCATCTTACTTTATACTACTTATCTGTGAATATAAAACTAGACAACATTGTATGAAATGACAATTTTCTGAATATTTCCGAGCATATCTCCAACCAAAGACTTCATTTTAAGGGGAGCAAAACCTCTAAATGAAGATTTGAGGATTGATTGTTTCGACGCCGTTTTCGAATGAAAAAGGCTTTGTTCATGCGTATTGTTAATCGAATCTCCGCTGAAATTTCATAAATTCAACAGAGAAGAGATGCTACTAGAAGGTTCGATCACTCTCTGTTACAAAAGGCAACGACAGCAATTCGTATGATGGCATATGGTTGCCCAGCTGATGCGGTCGACGAATACCTCCGACTTGGTGAGACCACCGTGCTTTTATGTTTGGAACATTTTGTTCAAGGAATCATAAATTTATTTAGAGATGAGTATCTAAGAAGATCCACACCAAAAGATCTTCAACGAATACTCGATATTGGAGAGATATGCGGATTTCCTGGGATGATAGGAAGAATTGATTGTATGTAAAGAATTGTCCGACCGCATGGAAAGGTCAATATACACGTGGATCAGGAAAGTCAACCATTGTTTTAGAGGCTGTAACTTCACAAAATCTCTGGATATGTCATGTGTTTTTCGAACCTCCATGTACATTAAACGATATCAATATTCTTGATCGATCACTGGTTTTTGATGATATATTACATGGTCGAGCTCCAAAAGTGAATTACATTGTCAACGGACATGAGTACCATTTGGCTTACTATCTCACATATGGTATTTATCTAAAATGGGCTAATTTTGTCCAATCTATTCCACTTCCACAAGGTCCAAAAGCATCCTTATTCGCTACACATCAAGAAGCTGTACGTAAAGATGTCGAGCGTGCTTTTGGGGTCTTACAAGCTCGATTTGCCATTGTTAAAAAACAGTTCTTTGGTGGGTTAAAATTAAAATTGGAAAGATAATGAGAGCATTGTATCATTCTGCAGAATATGATAGTAGAAGACGAACGAGATGGGTACACTCAGTTTGATGTTTCAGTTTTCGCACATCCGGAATCAAACCGAAGTTCACAAATGGATTTCACGTATTCTACAGATATGCCTTCAAATCTCAGCAATATGATGAGCATTCGGAATCGAGTTCGTGATAAAACAATACATCAACAATTGAAAGCGGATTTAGTTGAGAATATATGGCAAAAATTTGGAACAAATCAAGATTTCAACTGATCGGCTTTTTTCGTTTACGATTTGTATTTGTATTTTTAATATGCTTTTATATCATTTTTAGTAAAAGTTTTATGCATCCTTTTCTTTTAAATCATTCAATTTAAAAAAAAATTAAAAAAATAATTTTTAAGAACCTCAATCAATGGAGGATGAAAAAATTAAATAGATTAACAAAGATTCTAAAGTTATCAAATCATAAAAGCAACCACTAATTTAATCTTAGAAACTCATTAGGGTCTCTTAATGGATGGAGGTGGTCTAAGTTCGGTCATAATATAAAGCCATCAAGAAATCTGTAGGCATAATTGCCTACATCAAGGTCCACCATATGCATGCTATTTGCATCATTTATAACAAGACACGTAAGAATAATCAGACGAGTCAGATCCACGATACTTACGATGTATCGTTTTCATTACTTCCGTGGTCTTAACTCGTCAACAAATAATAAAACTCCACGTAACGCTTCTGAGAAGATCCTCGTCGTTACGACAACAAGTAAAGAAGACTTTTCGAGAAAGAAAACAACAGAAACTAAAGAAAACAACAGAAACTAAAGAGAGAAGCCATGTCGTCATCTTTGAACCACGACGATTCAGAACTCGGTGAATCAAATCGTTCTGCAGAAGTAGATGGCAGCGGCGGAGGAAACTACACGTCTCGATTCCAGTCGCAGCGGTTTGACTCGTCCTTCTCTAGTTTCGAGAAAGACTTACAAGGCGGTGGCGATTCGTCTCCTTACTCCAACCAAGAAGATATCTCATCGCCGCAGAGGGAACTACCTGAAACTCAATCCCCGCCGTTGAAAAACAGCTCCGATGATACTAACGGTCCGATCTTGCCTCCTTTATCAGTCATGGAGAAAGAGGAAGGTCTTGCTCTCAGGGAGTGGCGAAGGTATAGTTTCTTTGGTGCATGCAGCTTTTTGCTCTACTTGATTCATAAAACCTTAATTTAGATTAAACTTTGCTTTTAAACCCTCATTTGGATTAATCTTTGCTCTTAAAACTCTAATTTAGATTAATATTTTCTCTTAAACTCCTGATTTAGCCAATCTGTTAAATACCCATTGACTAAGTCTCAACTCCGATGTTGACCTAAACATAGTTCGCTGGGGTCTTGTAGTTTGTGCAACAAGTTATCTTCCTCAAATAATAGTAAGTCCTTTCTCAGAAAAAAAAAGTTATCGCCCTCAAATTGAAAGTAAAAGTATAGTCCATGTGAGTGGCTCTGTTACTAACTGTGGTTGATACAATCAAATTAGCTTATATAGAAAAGTGTTGTGTTTTGCGTATGTTTCATCAAGGCTAAATGCTCTGAGATTGGAAGAGAAGGAAAAGAAGGAGAAAGAAATGGTTCAGCAGATTATAGAAGCAGCAGAGCAATACAAGGCTGAGTTCTATAGCAAGCGTAGCATTACTATTGAAAACAACAAGAAGTCCAACCGCGAGAAAGAGAAGGTGAGTTGTCTCTCTATAACTTGTCTTTTTAAGCATTCAAGATTTGTGTTTGAACTTTGTGATGAACTCTCAAAACGTTTTTTTGATGGACAGTTGTTTCTGGAGAGCCAAGAAAAGTTTTATGCTGAAGCTGACAAAAACAGCTGGAAGGCGATTGCTGAACTCATTCCTCGTGAAGTACCGGTTTTAGAGAAGAAAGGGAAGAAGAAGCAAGCTTCCATAACTGTGATACAGGGGCCAAAACCAGGGAAGCCGACTGATTTGTCTCGTATGCGTCAAGTGATCACGAGACTCAAGCACAGTCCACCTTCTCATATGAAGCCAAAAGTACTCACACCATCTGAAGTTGACCCGTGAGTGAAACGGTGTAGTTTGTGTTTGTGTGACAAATTAACTTTTTCTTTGTTTTGTCTAAAACGTGTTTTATTTGCTAGCTTCCTCATGTATTCAGACTCGAATTTTGCCTTTTTTTCCGGTTATGTTGCTCTGGTCTTAGCCTTGCTGGCTTCCCACACAGTTTTCAACTTTGATGTATCTATTCTAATAAAACAGACCAAAATGTGTGCACATACTGGTCTTGCCAAAAGAAGAATGGTTCGTTCACTCGCCAATATGTATTAGAGCTGCATTGCTTTGTGGAGTGATCATTTTGGTTTGATTTCATATAAGTTTCAATCAAATTAATAGCTACAAAGTCTATAACACCAGTTCTTATTATCATTAAACTATTTCATTTTTAATATTCTATTGCCTGCAAATAAAAATCAAATAAAATGTTACCAGTTCTTCATCAAAACGGACTCAAACTATTATGGTTTTGAGTCTAGTATAGGCGGACATTTTATCCGGATCAGATTTTCTGAATTTCACGATTTTTGGTATCATATTTATAAACTTTGTTCAGATATATAATTTTGGATTAGGTTCGGTTCACTCGTTAGGATCGTATTTTAAAGATCTCATATATATATCTAACTAAAATCGTAATAACCACGCGAAAGTAGTATATATTTTTTTAAAAATCAGTTACTTTGAAAAGTCTATATCCGAGGTGAATGGTGAAAATGAAGCTAGTGAGGAGGTAGCATTTCCTCTATGCAATGATGAGACGAGGAAGAAGATTAAACTGGAGACAGAGATCAGATTTTGTATCTTAGGCATAACTACAAGCCCAGAAGCAGAAGTAAGTATTTTGTAATCTGTGTTTACAACTATAAAACGAATTGGTTTGCTTTTTTCTTTTTCCTAAGAAAGCGAAACGGTTGTGAGTTATCAAAAAACAGGTCCAGAAGCAGAAGTATAGCTGCAGGTACGAACAAGAACTAGCAAAGTGAAAAAAAAAAGCCAAATACAATGTAAAACTAGTTGCTCTCAGCGAAAAATATTCTAGCGGCTTCAAAACTTTCATGTTCCAACAAAATTTAAGAAAATGGCTGTTAAGTTTGGTCTCGATTCCGATTATCATCGGTTATCTTCTGGAGCTGCTTCTCACTTGTGGCGATAAGGCGTTTCACCATATCAAAGGTTGTAAGCCTAATGCTGCAAAATAAACATCACACGGCAATGTACATTTAGTAGGCCTGCTCTTATTAGCAATGTGAGGTTCCTAAGACATCATGCATGTTTGATGATGCAATGATCATAACGATTACCACCGAATATAATCCAACCCACAACCTACAAGAATCAAAATAAACGCACTGAGAATTACTAACTCTATGTTCAAGAAGTCTAACCTGCTGTTTGGTAGAGTTTTCAATGCATTGGGTAAAAAGCCACGGTACAAGCCTATAAGCCCATCACGGTCTATGATTCCTGCACAGACAGATGTAAAAGAACTGACTCAGCACAAACTCAAGTCTTATTGTATTGTACGAGTAAACCGACTGATGATCGATGAAGATCTTTGCTCTAATGAGCCAGATTAATTTACCAGCAAATGCTTCAGGGATAGATTTGTATGGAGTTCCTCTCATTTGCATTTGGCGTCTCACAGTGTCGAGGGGGTAACATGTTAGTGTTGCAATACCAGCAGACAGAACAGCTGTGAATAGTGACGATTGTGCCTTTTGTCTATATTCCTCCGGTAAGGACTTCTTCACTCTGTTCTCAGTTAATGGAGAAACAAGTATATTAGCCCCGGTTCAAACTTGACACATATAGAAGGAAAAGTTTAGTAGACTCACAGATCGAAAATACAAAAGTTAACAGCAATATATGGAGCTATTCCTACTAGAGAAGGTCCAAGGCCGTAATAGAAAGATGCAAGCCCTTCTTCCCGGAGCATACTCAAAGCAACCTACATTTATCAGCAGAGCAAGGAAAAAAGAGGACATAAATGTTGAGGAGTAGTCTGAGAGCTTAAACATGAATGAGAGAAATGAAAAAACATTTCACCTGAGACATTGTTCTGTATCCAGGTTCGACTGCCAATCTCAGTCTCAACACATCTAGTGGGTATGTCAACTGCATAGGAATCAAGATGCGAGAATCACAATGATAAGTTTTTAAGTTGCATGGAGCATTACATACTCTTAAGCAATGTTACTTGAATGCCAAAACTAAAATGAAGAATATACTTATTCATGACAGCTAATTTACCCCCAACAAATAAGAGTAACAAGTAAATTCAAAATGACTCACCAAGGTAGATGTCATGCCAGCACAAGCACCAGCTGCAAGTCTTCCAATCACTGAGAGCTGATCATCTGTGCCTTTGAATAATTTCTGATATTCAAAAATGTGGAAGCATCAGTAAAAACGGTACAAGTGACTAGAGAGACAGAGCTAAGAAAGTGTATACTTCTTGCTTTAAGCTGAAGGTTGTCAGTTTCAATACAGAGAACAAAAGAAATTAACTCTCACACCAGCTTACAAGCTCGTAATGACACAGACTCACCTTGTAGCTCTCGTAAGCCAAAAGCTGGACCGCACTATAAGGCAATACTCTTATCACCTGAGGCAAGTTCCCCTTCCAGTAACCTTTCATCCCTTCTTCTTTGCCTATCAGAGTAATTGCCTGAAAATCAGTTCCAACAACTCTTGCATCAGTTAGTAGAATATGAAAATACCAAAAAACAACAGAGGATGATAAACCCTTAGATTTTAGTTATCATAAATAATTTAATAATTTAAAATATAACTTACTGGCTATATAACTTTTTTTTTTGTAAATTTTAACATTTAGGCCAAAACCAATATTTCATTAGGCTATTATTCAAAGGAGACAGAGACGGAAGTACATGAAACATACCTCGACAAAACCTATTGCCTTCTTTGCACTCTGATGTCCAATTCTTATACCATGTGTCTACAGATAAAACCATTGTTCCGTAAGATGCAAGAACAAGACTCACACGACAGAAACAATCCCTTGTCAAGGTTCATTTTTATTTGCTCATAAATAATCACTTTGTTCCCTTTAACAATAAACTATAAGAAGAAGAAGCATAGCTTTTACTTTGACCATATTTAATACAACTAAACCTGCATAAGAAGCTTGATACGGTCAAGTGGAGCGGTAACCGTTTTAGCAGCGGCTCCGGCAATAGCACCGGCGGCGAAGATGGCAGCATCCTTGGGAACGAGAGCAAGGATAGCAAGCGGGTTGCTCAGGAGCTGAGCTGCCGTCGGAGTGAACTCCCTCTGCTCGCACTTCTCCGCCATGGTAATGCAGGCGAATTTACTCCCCAAACGGGCATCTCCGGGAGCTGAACTCCGCAAAGCACGGCGGCGAAAGTGTACGTAGCTGGATTTGGAGGGAGAAGAGGTGAGTATGGAAGAGTTTAGAGAAGGTATACGGTGGAATGTGAGTATAGCTCTGTCTTCGTCTCCCATGGTGTTAGAACTTGTTAAGAGGGAAAGAGATAAGGCGAAAAGGTTTTGTTTTTAAAAAAAAAAACAAATAATAAGAAAATGGCTGCTCTGTTACGTCAAATGGCGCGATGATATTAGGGCTCGAGCGTTCTATTGGGCTCTCATGGGCTTCTTCTATGCTCGGGAGTATAAATTTGTGTTAGGATCTTATTAAGTGAACACAGCCTTTGTTTAATTTGACACACGCAATTAACGAGTTCCCGGCCAACAGCGCGGTAGGTACCGTAGGAGATCTCTTGCTCCCAAACTTCACTATGACCAAAGAAGTTACAACAGTCTAATCACTTATAGCTTGTGATAGACTTTTAGGTTCACACAACACTCTGTGCTCAGCCTTTAGAGAATACAAGTATAATAGAGATCCTTAGCTAGAACAATAGTTCTCTATCTTGCTATATCTCTAACCTCCTCCTGTTTCTCTTGTGCAGCTCTCTCTATCTCACGTTATTGATGAACTCATTTCGATGTTTAATATATGCTTGACGTCTTGATGATTATCAAGCAGCGACTTCCACGGACCTTGGGTTTATCCGTAAGCGAGTAAACTGATGTTGTGTGACACTGGGCTTTAGTGTATTGTCTTGGGCCAAACCCAACAAATCTCCACCTGTTTGCCCAAGCCCAATACCATCTTGAGCCTTTTCACTTCCTGTCTCATCACCGACAGTCTTCAGACGGAACACGCAGCACCACGACGAGTTTCTCACTCTCTGTCGCGGTAATCTTCGAATTCGACTCGAACCACCTACTCCACATGTTTCCTCCTTTTAATTTTACACGGTAAGTAGCTTGATTTCTCCTCTTTCTCCTTTATTGAATGTGTTTCGAACCAAAAATTGATGTAGTCTGTTACTGCCAAAATTTATATATGTTTTTGTTAATATAAACTTAACTATAAAAAAATCTTTTGCAACAAAAATACAAATTATATCTTTGATATTTATTAGAATTAAATAGACCCAAAAATTTAGTATATAATTTATAATTTAAGAACTTTTATCTATTAAATTTTTGGTACTGAACTGGATCGCGGGTTATAGGAAGTTTATACAAATTGTAATAATATTTTTATTTATCTCTTATAAAACTTAAAAATGTTTGATATTTGTTTAATTTAAATATTTAGATATTAATGTTAAAAAGATGTAAAATATTGTTTGAATACTATAATAAAGATACAGTGAATACAAAAAAAAACTTTACTGTATAGTTTATTTATTAATTAAGATGTGTAATAAAAAATACTATATATTTCTTCATTTAATTTACCAAAAGCAAGAAAGATTGTTAGCCTTATTACAATTCATTTTTAAACATACTAGGACCATTTAGCCTACATAAAATTAACTATCAGTCTGTATATAATAATACAGTTACATGTAGATTAACTTCAAAAAAATTCGCTAGTCACGATGACTTGCATTATTGAACAAATCAAGATAGAAAATGTAATAAACTGTAACTGCATGATTTATTGCATGCACTATAAAGAGAATTAATGTTGGACAGATAGAGATAAAAATGAAAAATAAATAAAAAATCAATTTATTAGTGCGGAATTGTCAAAAAACGCACGGTAATAGGTGTTGGCCATAAAAAGACGGATTTAGAGTTATTGCTTTGTTTAGAAAAAACCGCAAAGAATTTATTTATTTTTTCTGGAAAAACACAAATCAGTTAATAAACTGGTGATTGGTGAATTAATGCGGTTTTCAAAATCCGCACTTAAAAACCGCACTCGAACATGTCGCCATTCATTACCTTATGTTTCCTATAAGATGAGTCATTTGTCTCCAATAAAGGAAGGCTCATTAGGACATAATAGAGTTGGTTGGATTATTCTACATCCTGAACCGCATCGCTTTGTGGACGTTGATTGATATTTTCATTGCTTTGCAGGCCAATAATGTAGGGAGATTGCAGGTGTAGTCAGTCACTTGATGTTGATGGTCTATGACAATGAAAGTAGGCTATAGGTAGCTCTCCTCTCAAGTTTGAAATTAGCCTCATGATATAGCGATTATATTTAAAGAAAATATGATTGAGGAAGTTTAGACTGTCTTGTTCATATCACTAAAGAGGCTAAGGACGACGTCAAAAGAATATTACAACATCATTACCAGAAAGGTCATTGTTTTTTCTTCTACATATTGATTGCATGTCTTTGGCCTTACTACCACAACAAACTAAAAACAACACCAACTCAGCCCCACAACACACAATACAAAAAAAAAAAAGAACACAGAAAAGCATCAATCACCCCCAAAAAAAAAGAAGTTAAAAAACGAAAGATTTACAACAAAACAAAAGATTGAATTCTGAGTCCGTGGCGTGGAGGGAGGACGCGACGTGATAGACAAACTCTACAAAAATCTAATGCGGGCTTACTGCTATTCGTTGCCTAGGTTCAAAGATCCGTCCTTCATTAGCTTGATGCTTAGGCTATTGAATCTCCCTCTCGAGTAATGTCGAGAAGCCTTTCTCCAGTCCGTTCCTGTTTTCATCATTGCCGCAAACTCTTCGTAGCTTATTTTCCCATCCTAATGTGTTAGTAAATCCATATTAGGCATAACCAGACGAAACATCATTTACACTAACTACATGATAAGTGAACTCTCTACACAAAAGTAATTGCAGCATATTCAACTTTGAAAACCATTCTTGCTTTAGTTTATGGGGACCGCTTACACAACAGACAGGCCCAAAAAAAAAAGTGACTAAAGCTACTAAATGTTTTGTCCTCGCATGCTTTAAGAACTTTTGCAAAGCATGTTTCCATTACCTATTTGCAAGTCTGTAATTTCAGGTTCTTTGATAGCATGCATATGGAGCAAAAAGAGATTTAAAAGTCATATACTTTCTTCAAAACTTTGGTTTGCAAAAGAAAGATCTTTTCAACATAGAAGATTTGACACTAACCTTGTCCGTGTCAACTTCTTGGAATATATCATTGGCGACATTCACACAGTCATCACCTCCATCTTCCTTTAAGGCTTCACAAAGCTCTTCGGGCAAAATGTACCCATTTCCATCCTTGTCAAAGTAGGAGAATGCTTTGCGGAGATGCTCATCGTTTGCTACCTTTTGCAGGTGAAGAGAGACTGCCACAAACTCCCCATAGTCTAGTGTTCCTTTCCCTTTAGTATCCACCTATGTTTATATAAATATGAAATTTAAACACCATATTTTAGTATCAAAACAAAGCGGAATATTAATTAGCAAGAGCATACAAATAGTTTGACTCTACTTGTTCGGATTAGCAATCAATAATTAAAAAAATAATGTTGAAGAAATAGGGAAAAGGTATGTGCACCGCTTCAATAAGCATCTGAACTTCTGATTCAGCTAGCTGTGTACCAAAATCTCGAAGTCCAGCTTTCAACTCCTCGATGCTAACAATACCATCTTTATCAGTATCCATCTTGTTGAACATTTCTTTGATGTTTTCTACTTCTTGTGAAGATAAAAATTCGGCAATAACCTAGTTTGAACAAGGTAAGTAAGATAAGTTTGGTATAAGATGCAAATAATCAACATTTGGAGCTGATTAAACAAACCCTCAGAGCTTTTCTCTTGAATCTGTTCATCACTGAAAACTGCTTTAATCTAGACTTCACAACATCTCCAAGAGGAACATTTGGAGCTTTCTTGGCATTTTGAATCCATGGGTGCTCTACAAAATGTGAAACAAGATTAATTTTTTGGACTATCTCCTGGTCAATGAAACGATTGGACAAAGAGATAGTAACAGATGTGCAGAGAGTAAAAGCAGAGGCAAAAGGTGGATTCTCTATGTACCAAGCACTTGCTTTGCAGTCAGCCGGCGCTTTGGATCAGGCTCTAACATCTGCCTGACAAGATTTTTAGCAGTCTCCGAGATGTTGGGCCACGGTTCCCTCTTAAAATCAATTATACCGCGTAGGATAGCCTGAGCAACTCCCTGTTCCGACTCTGTGGTCGAAAGAAAGAAAAATACTGGCTGAAACTATGAAAACTAGCTTGCTAGTACTACAAGAATCAATACGCATAGTTAACTTCTTTGAGACGGCATAACAAGAATCAATAAGCAAATGTTCAGGAAGAGGATACCAAGGAAGGTGTGAACAAACCTGCCCAGAAAGGAGGAACTCCACACAGCAGAATATAAAGAATCACTCCAGCACTCCATATATCTATCTCGGGTCCATAGCTCCGCTTAAGCACCTCAGGTGCCATGTAATATGGACTGCCAACTATCTCCGAGAACTTCTCACCTGAAAATGTGCAAGCATTACATTATAATAGCATTAAGGACAATTAAAATGGCCAAGATGCATCTAAGGTATCAATCAAGTAACTAGACCTGGGCAAAAAAAAATCCCTAAACTTATACAGAAAAACTGGACATTCGAACCAGAAAACCCGAATATCTTGTAAGATGGTATAAAATGTATCCGAATTCGAACCCCCGAAAATACTAACCAAAATCTGAATATTTTAAAATGTATCCGAATCCGAACCACCGAAAATACTAACCAAAATCTGAAATAAATATTCAAAACCTAAACAAATATCTCAAATATCCAATCGATGTTTATTTTAATATGATATCTAAAAATATCCAAACCAAAACCGAAGTTATTAGGACCTAAGTTGGGTACCAAAATGGGTGTCTTAGACAACGTTCTAAAATATATCTGAACCTATTAACCGAACCCGACTGAACAATAAATCAGACTTGGATGGGAGTTAAGGGCATCTCCAACCCAATTTTATATTTTCCTCCAAAACGGAGTAAAAGTGAATATAGAGTAACAAATGCCGGGAAACCAACCGAACACCCATGGCTAGAGGAAACAATGCCCATGCCTACAAGAAACAATGAGTCTGCAAAAACAAGAAGCTCCTCCCTCTATACTACCACTGATAATCATTTCAAGCTTTTAGGTGGAAACCTCCGAAAACCTATAGGATTTGAAGAATCTACTTAGACTCCACACCTGGCTTGAAGAAGATGGACAATCCAAAATCAATAGCTTTGAGCGGCGAGTTCTCCTTCTTGTTAGCGAACAAAAAGTTCTCCGGCTTCAAATCCCTATGAATAACCCCATGCTTATGGCACAACTGCACAACCTCAACAATCGTCTTCGTCACCCCCGCGGCGGCTCGCTCGGTGTAATGCCCTCTCGCCACGATCCGATCGAAAAGCTCACCACCTTCACAGAGCTCCATCACCAAATGCACGGCGCTGTCGTCCTCGCAAGCCTCTCTCAGAGCGACGATACTCGAGCTCCTAGGCAGATGCTTCATGATCGCCACTTCTCTCCTCACGTCCTCGATGTCCACGGCCGTCCTCAGCTTCCTCTTGGAGATGGACTTGCAGGCGAGGAGGTCGCGCGTGGACCTCTCGATGCAGAGGTAGGTGACGCCGAACTCGCCGCGTCCGAGCTCTCGGTCGAGGGAGTAACGGTCCTCGACGTTGTTCTCCTTGGGGACGTCGCTGAGGACTCGGATCGGCGTCGGTTTTTTCCCGCCGGAAGGGTCTTTGCGGTGGTGATCGTGGCTGGAGTAGTTGGATTTGACGTCTTCTCTGGCGACAGCGGCGGGAGATCTGCAGCAGTTCCCCATCACTTGTAGGTAGAGCTCAGAGGCTCTCTCCCAAGCTTTTCGTTTATTAGGAGGTCTAACTAGCTAATCTGGGTTACACATTCTAGCTTTGGGAGAGGATGGTGACAGTGGAATCTATGAAAGCTGGCTAGCTAGAGAGAGAGAGAAGAGAGAGAGAAGAAGAGCATAGATCGAAGAAGAATGATGAGTAGCTAGAGTCAGTCTCTCTCCTTTTGATATTTTCTATAAATCTTTTTTTTTTTTGTTTTCTATCTTTGTGAAACTTAATCATGATGTGGTGGTCTCTTTGGTTTCTTTTTCTTTTTGAAAAACGGTCTTTGCTTGTTTGGTAAATCAACACTTTATAGGATTTTTTTTTTTTTGACAACGAAAAGTAAGATTTGTTTTAACATATAAATTTCCCATATATTCTTGAAAAATAATTATTGTGATATGTTAAATATGTCGACATTTTTTTTTATTTTACAGTGCTAGCTAAATGTTAATGAGAAACGAAGAAATTATTGATGAATTTTGCGTTTGGAAATATATATATATATAAATATATGACTTACTTAGAAAAATATATATATATTTATCTTATAAAAGTAGTATTATTAATAGAACTGATATAAATATGTTTATTCAACCACTTTTTCCTCGTATTTGTAAATATTTTGTATGTCTGATAAACAACCTAAGACTGCAAAAAAAATGAAATCCAAACTAATATAAATATTACCAAGTCGTTAATAATTTATTTTTATTACATAAAAATATATTAATTAATTTATTAATAATCTAATAAATCAAAACTAATTGTTACTCATTCAAATATTTCTTTATTGATATTTTGTTTCAAAATTTTGCAGTAGATTGCAAAACATATTAGTATATGTTATTTTGTATGTATAGATTAAACAAATAATGCAAATCAAGAAGAATAGATAGATATCAAGTAAAATATGTAGAATAAATGTGGATTCAGCTGATAAAATAATTTACGGAATCAATCTATTTGATTGGATATTAAAAATGTAAAAATAATTGAAGTTAGATATCAAAAACATAAATTTTAGTAAAAATATATGCATATATATAATATATTTGTTGAGAATGAAAAAAATTATTGAATATTTTAGTTTTTACAGTATTAAATTTTCATAATCTATTGAGACATAAATAATTCAAAAATGTACCTTGAATTTTGTAGCTACGTTTGATGGATGTAGTTATATAAGACAACCTAAAAATATAAATACAACATGCATTATTATGTATGAAAAAAAATTATGTGTAATATTTAATCTTATAAAAATATGTACTGATTATAAATTTATAAATGTATTATAAGGAAATTATATAAAATTGTAAGTATATAAATTCTATAACCATATTTATTGAAGATAATATATATGTATAAACGAATATATATATTCTATTTCATTTTGTAAATAAATCCATTCAAACAAAATCATTACATAAAGTAATAATGAGATAAATATTAAGAAAAATAACTCAAATAAACCATTTATAAACAAATAGAGAAAAAAGAACAAACTTGTGTGATTTTTTTTTTTTTTTGACAACAACTTGTATGATTGGTCATCTGTAATCTGCATATTGCCTAACACATTTTTGTTACTTTTTGCAGATCAAGTATTAATGCCCGATATTAATCTGCATGTAGATTTCTAAATATTTTATAATAAAATGATGAATGGCAAATAAATGCAGATTGATCTACATAATTAGTGAACTACCACTAGTAAAAAACAAGCTCATAGCCACGAAGTTGCCACGCAAATTTCGTGGCAAAAAAAGAAAAGCTACGATTTACCTACGAATATGCTACGTAAACAAAAACGTGGCAAAACGTGTTTAATTCGTAGCAAAACATGCTACGAAATTGCTAGGGAAATAAACGTGGCAGGCTAAAGCCACGAAATTGCCACGAAAACGGCGTGGGTAACTTTACTTTAATAAAAGTGTGGCATTCCGTGTCAAACATTGCTACGTTTTCCTACTCCTCGAAACGTGGCAACAGATATTTATAATAAACTAGTATTTGTCAGACGGAAAAAAACAAATAAACGATGCCACGAAAATAAAACGTAGCAAATCGTGGCAAGCCCATCGAACATAATATCACACCAATCAAATCCTGCACATTTGGCAGGGATAAATACAAAAAAAAAAGCCACGAAAATATGTTCGTGGTAAATTTGTGGCAAGTTTTCTTAGTGACATCCCATCCGTCTGATTGGGTGCAGAAAAGATTCTTGCTGATGCCACGAAAGTAGACGTAAGAAATTCGTAGCAAAATTTCGTAGCATTTTGTAGGTGTAAACGTAGCAAAATTGGTGGCAATTCGTGGTAAAAGCGTGGCAAGATTTTCCTATATAAGCAACCGCAGGACCTCTTTCACATTGCACCAACCTTGTAAACTTATAACGAGAGATAAAGAGATTTGTCTAAAAAAACCAAAAAAAAATCAAAAAAAAAAAAACAAAAAAAAAAAAAAAAAAGAGAAAAAAAGAGTGGCAATGTCTTATTATTTTCAAAATCGAGAGTGGATGGATCAACACATTGATCCAGCCAATAACAATGTTTCTATACAGTTTTGTGAAGGTGTTGAAGTTTTTCTCGCATTTGCCTCGAATCAAAATTCTTTCAAAGAGCGGAAAACTATGTTATGTCCTTGTGTAAGATGTCAAAACCGAAAGCAACGTGATGTACGAACCATATCTCGCCATCTTTACCGAGTCGGCTTCAAAAATAATTATTATGTATGGTCAAGCCATGGAGAAAACTACTATAACGTTGGAGAATCATCGATGGGAGGTCAATTAATGGGAGCGATGAAGCAAGGTATGCGAAGACGGGCCATATGAAGAGAACATTCGGGAGGAGACTTTGGATCAACCGATATACCGGCGGAAAATTTAATGGAAGAACCCAATGAAGAGCAATATGAAGAAAGAGTGTTTGATGCTTTTGAAGCCGTCAATCAACCACTATATGATGGATGTGTTGAAGGTATTTCTCAACTATACCTGGCATCTCGTTTGATGAAAGTAAAAACTGATCATAATTTGGCGGAATCATGTATGGATGAGATATCACAAACTTTTAGAGATGTTTTACCACAACCAAATATAGCTCACGGGTCATATTATGAGATGAAAAAGCCGACGGTCGCTTGGTCT
This sequence comes from Brassica carinata, assembly GCA_016771965.1. Lineage (NCBI taxonomy): Eukaryota > Viridiplantae > Streptophyta > Magnoliopsida > Brassicales > Brassicaceae > Brassica > Brassica carinata. The sequence continues at coordinate 15,248,910 of CM028688.1, forward strand.
CCCCGTTGTCAAGATCGATGTTTGTGAAGATAATTGCATGTTATTTTGGAAAGAAGATCGAGCTATTGAAGTGTCGGTTTTGTGAGAAAGATAGATATCACCAAAACCATGGGAAGGGGAAAAGACGTCCAAAACAAAGAATGTATTATATGCCTATTACGAGAGGTTGAAGCGTCTATACCAACAAGAGGCGACTGCATCACACATGCGATGGCACGCAGAACATGTGTCTCCAGAAGGAGAAATGCATCACCCTTCTGATGCAGCAGCGTGGAAGCATCTTAACAAGGTATATCCTGATTTCGCTGCAGAAAGTCGAAATGTGTATCTAGGATTAGCAACAGATGGATTTAATCCAGTGGGTATGAGCGGTGAAGCCCACTCGGTCTGGCCCGTCATCGTAACCCATTATAACCTACCTCCGGTATGTGTATGAAAAGGGAATATTTCTTTCTATCTGTACTAGTTCCTCGGCCAAGGCATCCAAAGAAGAGCATTGATATTTATCTACAGCCGTTAATTGAAGAACTAAATAGTTTGTGGAGTGATGGAGTTCAAGCGTATGATATCTCGAAGAAGCAAAATTTCACGATGCGAGCCGCACTAATGTGGACTATTAATGACTTTCCCGCTTACGGCATGATGTCAGGATGGACGACTCATGGTCGTTTAGCTTGTCCATATTGTCAAGATGAGACAAAATCTTTCTGGTTGCAACATGGAAGGAAGCATAGCTGGTTTGACTGCCATAGAATGTTCTTACCAAAGGAGCATCCTTACAGAAGAAATGTCCAAGCTTTTCGAAGAGGGCAGATAATAACTGATGATCCTCCACCATGGCTGACGGGAGAAGAAATTTTGTACGAAAGAATCAACAACATCGAAGGAGTGAAAAAAACTGTTGATTGTGGAGGAAATGGACACGAGAAACCTGGGAGTACTATAGAAAACTACGGCAAAGAACACAATTGGGTGAAGAAGAGCATCTTTTGGGAATTGCCGTATTGGGAAAACCTTCTTCTTCGCACAACCGGACTTCATGCACGTTGAGAAAAATTTCTTTGATAATCTTATTAACACGGTGCTTAATGTCCCCGGGAAGACAAAAGATAATGCAAAGTCGAGGATGGATCTAGTTGATTTGTGCAGAAGGTCTGAGTTACATATCAAGGATGATGGAACGATGCCAGTCCCGATATTCCGGTTGTCGAAGGAAGAAAAAAAAGAATTTCTGCGATGGTTGAAGAATGATGTAAAATTTCCAGATGGGTACGCTTCAAAGTTTAGTAGATGTATAGACGAGACGAATAGCAAGATTTCAGGTCTGAAAAGTCATGATTGCCACGTCATTATGCAACGACTTCTCCCATTTCGCGTTTAGGAATTACTTCCCAAAAGTGTTCACATTGCAATTTCAGGTACATCATCTTAATAATTAATTTGATATTTATTATTATCGAGTAACTCCTATTATTTTTTGTAGAGATTGCACTCTTCTTTCGTGATATCTCTGCGAAGATACTTAAGCACGAAGATGTTGCCATTTTAAAAGAAAACATCGCGGTGAAGCTTTGCAATTTGGAGAAGATTTTTCCACCGTCGTTCTTTGATGTTATGGAACATCTGGCTGTGCATTTAGCAGACGAAGCTGCTTTAGGTGGTCCAGTGCAATATAGATGGATGTATCCTTTCGGCGATACATGTACCATCTGAAAAAAAAAGTTAAAAATAAGGCACACATTGCAGGTTCCATCATTGCACAATGTGCGAATGAGGAGGTATCTACCGCGTCTGCAAACTTCTTTGGTAATCCACATGTGATACCTGAGGTTCCGCTTCCTGGAGAAGTTCGGTTTACATATAAATATCCAGATGTGCCTACCTTATTTTACCATGAAGGTCGGGTTAGTGGAAAATATGAAGAGAAATGGCTAACCGATGATGACTACACCATCCTCCAGACTTTTCTGATGCTGAATTGTAATACATTTGAACCCTACGAAAGGTACTTTGATTAATTTTATATAAATATTTTCAAGATTTATTAAGTTATAATATCTTTAAACAAACTCACAGGATGTTTGAGGAGTCTATGATTGAGAGAAACCCATATATGTCTAGTAATGATCTACAAATGGCGAAAGACCAACATTTTGCCGACTGGGTGAAAAACTATGTGAGATTCTGATATTATTTGATTTATAATTTGAATTTAAAACTTATCAATAATAGATATAAATTTAACTAACAGGTTGTGCAAGCGAGTAACACGTATGAGTTTCGATGTGGATGTTGGATTTTGTACAAGGGCATAGCGTAAGTATAAATCTTGGCCGATATACCATTCACGTGGATACTGCTTCCATACACATAGACATGGTCAAGACAAGAAAACTCAACATTACGGCGTCCAAGTTCGTGGAACCACAGACACTGACTATTACGGTTTGATCGAGGAGATAATGATGGTTGAGTATTTTGGTTCTGTTGGACTGAAGGCCATGGTAATATAAATAAATATGTAAGTTATGATGTTTTTAAAATTTGTAATATATAATAAGAGAACTTTTTAATATATTTAAGATTTTTAAATTTTTGTAATATAATTTATAATGTTTTTAAAATTTGTAATATAAAATTTCTAATTAATATTTATGAGATTTTATAAAAATAACATTTATATCCAAACCCTAAAACCTATCCAAACCCTAAAACCTATCTAAACCCTAAACTTTAATTAAACCCCAAATTAAATTAATAATTTCATTTCCCCCCACAAATTAACCCAAAAACCATTTCCCTCTTAACCCAAAATATTCCCTCTCAAACCCAAATTTCCCTAATATCTAAAGCCCAAAATCAACACTTAGAAAAAATACAATTCTCGTTTCTCTCAGTCTCTCTCATTCTCGCTCTCTCTTTTTCAGCCGGTTCAAGGAGAACGACGATGGCTCATTCCACGGAACCTCAAACGATTCACGCTGCCGCCTCGCTCATCCGGATTACAGCTCCCAGGTTAGTGAGCCCCTCTCGTCTCTGTCTCTGTCTCCGAAACCTCTCCGATTTAGGGTTTCTTGGGGTTTCGATTTCGGGTTATTCATGTTTCGATTTCCACGCCTTGTTAGGGTTTCACTCGGGGTTCTTTGGGTTTCAATTTCTAGGGTTTCGGGTTCGATTTTGGGTTCTCTGGGTTTCGATTTCTACGGTTTGTAGGGTTTCGATTCGAGGGTTTGGAGGGTTTTGATTTCTGGGTTTCGATTCGAGGGTTTGTAGGGTTTCAATTTGAGGGTTTTATGGTTTCGATTTGGTCTAAAGTATCGGTTTTGATTTCAAGATTCGGTTTTGTTTTGTTTCTGTTTCTAGTTTGGTTTTTATTTCAAATTTATGTTATGTGTTGTTTGTTTTGGTTTTGGATTTGAAGTTTCTGTTTTGTTTTGTTTCCGCTTCAAGTTTGGTTTTAATTTTAAGTTTCTGTTTTGATTTGTTCTGTTTCCATTGATCTAAAGTGTCCTTTTTCTGTGTATGTCTACAGATATGCATGTGGGAGACCTCAAATGTCTATCTCGGGGCCTGCTGCCATGGACCAATCTTCTTCTCCGCCTGTCCTTCCTGGAGTTGTTCCTCCCGAGCTGTACCTCACCCACCTACCGCTCTTCAAGTGCAGTGTCTGCAGCTCCTGCCCTTATGTAAGGAGAAGAGAAGAAGCTCACTTCGTGCACCATCCGGCGTAACCAGCAACATCTCCATCCCCAAAAGCTCAACGGAGCATTGTGGTAAGTTAGAAGTAGTTCACTGGTTATCTTTCAGGTTTGGTGTTGATATATGTCTGCCATTATTTTCTTTCAGGTTCGGTGTTGATCCTGAAGTCCATGCTTTTATGCGAGCAACATGGCAGGGAAACTTCTGGGGGCCTTGGGCAAAATGGACAGACGTTCCACCTGAGAAGCGAGAATCGGTGGTGGCACGCCTTTATTGTAAGTAGCTCTTTCCCTCTCTTTCCCTTTCTCAGCTATTAATTTACTTAGAAAAATTTAATTTAATCACTTATCTTCTTTTGTAGCAACACTACTTCTGGGAAGACCAATTCCATGATGAAATCTACATAAAATGGAAGAAACAAACTCAGGTAACCGTCTGTGGCCGCATCAGCCAGGACAGAAGAGATAACAGGCATCCTGTGTACATCAATGACACTGACTGGGCATCAATCATTGAGAGGTATAGCACTGAGAAAGCAAAAAAAAAGAGTCGGTCAGCTGCAGCATCTCGTACATCTGCTCCTACAGGGAAGAAGATGCACAAGCATGGTGCAGGCCCATGTTGTTTCGTAAACATCGAGCATAAAATGGTATTTTTTTTCTTCTTGTTCTTCTTATTTCTTTTGCTTTTCGCCATCTAACTTCCATCTGTTTGCTTTCTTATAGATGGTTGAAGGAGGTTTGACTGAACCACCTCCATATACAGCACTTGCGAGGAAGACACACATGGGTAAAGATGGTTCCTTCCTAGATGAACGTGTGGAGGAACTGGTGCTGGAGGTCGAGCAAGCCGTTGAAGAGATGTTACAAGAAGGATCTCTAGATGGCGACAGTCAAGCTGACTCCACTGCTGCTACAAGTTCAAAGCGCTTACTTCTCAACCAAGAATACATCAAGGTCATCTCATCTCTCATCTCTCATCTTCCTTGTATTTATTTTCTACTTACTGGTTTAATACTTAAAGGTTGAACTGTGATTGAAAATGCTTGGCTTAGTTAGTGAGTTGTGACTGTCTTATCTAGTTATGAACGTGAGATAGGATCGAGTAGATGCTTGCTTATGCTTCTTTTTCCTTTTCTGTTTACAGAGAGGACAGACAAAGAAGGGTACCATCTACGGTCTTGGCAGTGTTCAGTACAAGAATGCATGTCCTTCTATGCCAATTCCTGTCTCACTGCAGCGCAATCTGGACCAGGAGAAGCGCATGACTAGCTTTGAGACCACCATATCTGAAATCAAGGAAGATATCAATGCTTTCAAGACTGAAATGAGGGAGGGGATGTCTGCTTTCAAGACTGAAATGAGGGAGGGGATGTCAGGAAACTCAGCAACGCTCAACATCATTCTGCAAACTCTCCAATCTCAAGCTTCCACTCGTACTGCCTCAACTGAACAACCATTTCAGCCTCAAGCTCAGTCACAACCTCAAGGTCAGCCCCAAGCTCAACCACATCTCATGACCAATAACCAGTCTGAGTTAGATAGGTGGTGTGAAAAAGAACTTGGTTTGTAAGGTCTGGTATCTTCCTTAAATTTGCATTTGAAGAATGTATATAACGCTTTTGGAATGTTTAAAAATGCAACTTTTATGTAATATATTTTCTTATCTATGATATTTTGGCTTTTTATTTCATACTAAATTTGCATTTTACATTTGAATTTCATAATAAATTTGCATACTAAATTTCAATTTTTTATAATTGTTTAAACTAGCAAAAAAAAACCAAATACCACGAAATAGTTGCCACTAAAACGTAGCACTTTATCAACTTGTCACGAATTAATTCCTAGCAAATCGTAGCAGACTCCTACGTAATCATTTGTATCTATTCGTAGCAAAATTGCCACGTAATTATCATAGCAAAACGTAGCAAAGTTTGCCACGAAAATTTCGTATCAATACGTGGCAGCGTGCTACGATTTTTGATACGCGTGCTTTTTGCTACGCTCGTATACCCACGTTTTGGGTTTCGTAGCATTTCGTAGCTTCTTCTCCTTATAGCCACGAAATATGGCCTATACCCACGAAAATTAACGTGGCTGTGGCTCTATTTTTTACTAGTGTACATTAATTCGGCACTTTATATGTACACACTTTCACAGCCATTAATCAACTTGATATGCAATTGTTCCACTTGATATACATAATTATGTGATCTGCACCGCTTCAAATGTTTTTACCGTTCGAAGCCATAGTTGAATCTCAAAGTGTTCTTTTAAAGATACCTCACAATGTCTTGAACATATTTTATTGTTTCTATGTAGTAGAAGACTGAGGCGATAGATGAAATAACTTAAAATGAGACAAGGCATACGGTAAGGTTTGAAGGCTATGGAGACGACGAAGTTGAGGTGTCACGGTCATGGAGAATAGGAAATACGATCAAGATAATGTTAAACCTAGAAATTGAAAGAGGAGATAGAGAGAGAGAAAAATTCACTGATATAGCTGTGCTGAAAAATACATGTCTGTTCGCAAAGTTACAAACGTGTATTTGGTGGCGACTGGATCACAAAATTGTTTTGAGAAGCTACAAACATTTATACAATTACTACATAAGAATAAGATGCACCAATGATGCGTTCACATTTGACCAGTTAATGCTAACCAACTACATCTCAAGAATTAAAGATGCATTCACACAGACAACATCATATCTCCTTAACTTATCTGGCTTATTTGAAATGCGTTCACACATAACGCCAAAGAAACTTATTACATGAATAAAGAGAATGTGCGTGTCCATCGGCTATCTTTTTTCAGTCCTTGCATATTTTTCTGAGATTTTTCTCAAAGAGTTATATTAGTTTCGTTTTTAGCAATTAACCAATATGGTTACTATGTTAAAGAAACATAGGTTTCAACTTGTTTGGAGTGCGTTGGCGAATTTATTGAACAGCGTGTAACTTTTGATATTATTAGCTCATCACTTTTTGTGTGTAGTGCGTCTTCTACCACTCTTGAAACCTATTCTCTTATAATTGACTGACAAAATCTATAACAGAATATCCTATTATCACAACAGCCAATCCTCATAAATCCATTAATATTCATCTCTTGAGCGTCCGTAAGCTATCCCACCCAAAGTTTTACATGATGGTGTCTTTATTAATTTAAGACAATACAGACACAATTGGTCAATCACAATTATTACATTTCTTAAAGAATTTGGTAGTCAAATAACTTAAAAGGCAAGATTTATCGGCGGGACACACAAGGTAGATGGATATATGAATTAATGTACAGTTTCTTATAAATAAAATCATATACATACCTTCTATTAATTTATATATAAAAGAAGTAGTTGATGATTTTTTGTAAAAAGTAAATTGTGTTGGGCTTGTGTTTTCCTCAATTGTCGTGAAGTCTATGGTATAAGCGAAAGAGAAAGCGTAGCATGATGGGCCATCTGAGTATAAACTCAAGTATGCTACAAAACAAGGTTTCAATGCACTCATTTCGTATAGCATTTCTGTTTATTTTTTGTTCATGTGCTCCCCATTAGCTTGGCAATAAAGTTCAGTCTGTGCTGATGGTATTTAGTTTTATTCTTAGTTAATCAAATTTAAATACAAGTTTATCTAGGAGTGTAAAACCAAACACTGTTATATATTCTACGGCTGTCCCTTATGGTTTGGTCTGCAACATATAGACTTTTTTCCTGGAAGACAGACTCAACCCAAGTTGGAATGACACATTGCCGCCACTTCACTACTTTCAGATTTTTTATTTTACTTTGGGTATCGACGGACCAAAATCCAACCGACTAATTTTTTGGAATCTGTCCACCGTTACCAGACAAATCTGATTGTTCGCAATAAAAATTAGATATCTAGATTGACTGGTCACACAAGCGGGTAAATCTGAAATGATAGATTTCAAATCCAAAGTATTTAACACCTTTCCAAACTCACTTTACCACTTGACTATTTTTTTTCGTGCCACTTGACTATACTTGTGTGGTTTATCGTTTATGTGACGCAGAATAGTGAAAAGCAACATGAAGAGAGACATAAGTTGGTGAACCGTATGCACTACCTAATTGATAGAATAATTTGAAAATGCATTCACTCACACTATCAAAACTCTGTCTTACCTTTTTTTTTTTGTCACTAACTCTGTCTTACCTATGACTTCGTTTGACAGCCGATATAAACCTCTGTTTTAGAAGTTTCTCTTTACAGATTTTGAATTATTTTAGCGCTTTTCTTTTGTAAATAGTCATATATTTTCATGAATAAGGTTAGTATTCAATAATTTGTTAAAGTTAAACTATTTTCTTGCAAAAATAACTCTCTTTTAGCATTTACCACTTTGAACTAGAGTTGACATATACCAAGTTAATGGTATGTCTATGGTTGGTTACATTGCAGATAAAAACCAAAACATTAGAGAATGAAATAAGTGAAATGACACAATATTTCTATTTTAGAAAAAAAGTTTCGTTAAAGATTATCAGATTCTTATTTTTTTTCTTCGCTTATAGTTTTAAGTTAACGTGATTTTCATTCTTAGCTAATAGCTATTGTATAAATCTTTTTTTTTTTGCTACGAAACAAACTACTTTGCCCTCACTGAAAGTCCTTCCAGTTCCTCTATTATTGTTGTATTATCATTTTACTTTGTCAGAGCATGGTCGCCAAAGTTCTCGCTGACTCTAAAACAATAGAGTTTACATGCCGTAGAAGAACAAGTTACATAAAAACAAATAAATAATTTTCGTATTTGTAATCGGTGAAAGGACCGATAATGAACTGATTTCAATGACAAAGTGATGAAGCTAATAAGTATTTGTAATGTTTTTTATTCTCTTACAAACTAGTTTTTCAAAGCTTCCATAATAATAGTCATCTCATGCGATAACGACAAACGAATAGCAGCAATGAATGTTCGCTGCTGTCGTTGATGAAACGTTAACGACACAATTTGTCGACCACTCGTAGCTAAAAACTCTAAACATCTCGTTATATGTCGCCTTATTGTTTATAAGTAGACGGCCCCCGTACGTAACGTCTACATTTTACTTTTGCAACAAAAGAAAAACTCAATATATCTGAAGGCTCGTTAAAGAAAAAAAAACTTTAATTTTTTTTCTAAGTGTAATCTTTATTTGGTAGCTGGTCAAGAAAAAAAACACAAAATGATTATTTCTTATTTTTTTTTTTCATTTATTTAGTGGTTTACTAGGACAAAAACCATTATATTATCCAAACTCAATGTGATCTGAATAACCAAACTGAAATATAATAACCATAAAATAGAAATTTAGATTTAATAAAAAAAATTATGCAAAGATAGAACAGTTCTACATAAATGATATGCAATTTCATTTTATCCTCAAAAAAATTATCTACTCTATTTAAAGATGATCACTCTTATCTATTACCCTAATAATATCATGGTATATAAATCAAAATCTTACTGTTTTTTCAAATTGACTTTTGTCCATCATTAAAAGTCTTATCGTAATTTACAACATGGACTAACTATTAATATATATTCGAATTTTATTTATTTGTAACAGTTAGAGAACATGGGTTAACTTGCTTCAAAAAAGTAATCAGCCTTACAAAAACGTGTGTGGTTCTTGGGCATGAGTTAATGAGCTTAGAATATGTTTAACAAGTATATGATCTTTTCGTATGGGTAACAAATAGTTAGTTTGTAAATGGGCTTTGTCCAATCATATTCACGTTTTATATAAATCAAACATTTATATTAATATATTAAATAGCATTTTATTTACAATTTTGGGATAAAAAATAAAAACTGAAATATAATCTATGTTCTTTTTCAAAACATAATAATAACAACTATTTTTATATACTTCCAAATTAAAAAAAAAAGATTTCAAAAATAAACAAGATGAAATTTTAATTTTACCACAAGATTGATGCTAATTTTCACCATTATACCAATCTCATAAATACCTTTAATTTATGATAAAAATTAAAGTATTTCTACTAAATCATTTTTAAATGTTTAAAATAATAAAAAGTGTTTATAGAATATTATAAACTTAACCACACCCCCTAAATACTAAACCCTAAAAAATAACCACTAAACCCTAAACTCAAATATTATATTATTTTTGATTAATTGTATTTTGAATTTTGGTAGCCAACTTAGTATATTTTAAGCAATTTCTCAAAATCACTTAAAATTAGTAGTAAAAAATTGCAAAGTCATCACTAAATCGACAATTATAACTAGTTTTATTAAAAAAATATAATGACTTCATAACATAAAAGTGTTCATACAAAATTTCAAAAAGTAATTGATAAATTATAAAAAAAAAATTGAAAAACATTTCCTTTCTTATATTGATATAATACGAATTTGTAATATAATAATATATAATAAATTGCAAATCCTATTTCATATAAATTTTTGTTGTACGAAAAAAATAAATTCACGTTTTTGAAGTACAAATCAAAATCTTGTATAATCTTAATTCTCATCTCTTCTCCTCTAAAAAAATATCGTTTTTATTCTAAAAAATCTGCTTTTGTACAATATTAATCTTAAAAGATGTATTTTTAATTTTGAATACAAACCAGTGATTTTCAATAATTAATATGAAAAAAAACTAAAGAAAGATAAACTATATTTCTGAAAAAAAATTCTATAAAAATACATTTTCTCAGAAAACATTGCGATAAAAAATATTTTCTAAAAAAAAAAACAGATAAAATAGCTTATCTGAAAATAAATTATAAATAAAGATCCACGTAAGCGGGTCGGGTCGTGAATCAGGACTCCTGATTATTATAATATTTCATTTCGTTTCATTTCATTCAATCTCATTGCATCGATTTTCGTTCCTATCACGAAGCTCCAAAGAAGCTTTTTCATCACGATCATCGCCATGACTGTGCTCTCATCTGCAGATCGAGGTTCGTCTTCCTTCCTTTCTTCTCGCCGTTATTTGCATGTCTCGTCTTCTGTTGATCTTGTTTCAATCCTCCAGAAACTGACAAATTTTTCTTCGTTCTGGGCAATTTATTCGTCGTTCACCCATCGAACACGTAACAATCGTTGGCTCCGTCAAATAAGATTGTGTTTAGAGATTGGCGAAGTTTGCGATTTCAAATTTTCATTTGGAGATGATTGCATGTTATAGGAAATAACAACGAGTAATTGAATGAGTTTTTGGATTTTTTCGTGTTGTAGATGATGCTGAGAAGGTGAAGCGTTCGTTTGTTGATTTGCCGGCTATGGAGATATCTGTAGCGTTTCCTCAAGCAACACCAGCCTCTAAGTTTCCACCGTGCAGTAAGGATCTCTTCAAAGATATTTTGCATTTTTTTTTGGATGATTTGTTGTTATTTTGTGGCCTCAAAAATGTTTTATTCTAATACTTGATACAGCTTCAGACTATTATCATTTCGATGATCTATTGACTCCGGAGGAACAGGCTGTTCGGAAGAAGGTGAGAGAGTTCATGGAGAAAGAAGTTGCTCCCATAATGACAGAGGTGAATGTTTTTTTTGGCTGTGATGGAGACATGTTCAGGATGTTCTTTTTTTCTTTGTTTATTTGATAGTATCATTGTGTCACATGATTGTTCTTGTTTTGATTTTTTTTACTCATCAGTACTGGGAGAAGGCAGAGTTTCCTTTCCATATCATTCCAAAGTTTGGAGCTTTGGGTGTTGCTGGTGGCTCCATCAAGGTAATTTAGCAATCCTTGACTCTGGGTTCTTCTTTGTTTATGTCAGTATTTAATTGGGTCTGACTTCTCAGGGTTATGGCTGTCCTGGCCTCTCCATCACAGCCAATGCTATTGCTACAGCGGAAATATCTAGAGTTGATGCAAGCTGTGGGACTTTTAATTTGGTGCATACCTCTTTGGGCATGCTCACTATTGGTAAGAGTTCCTAATATTTCTTTCTTTCTTAGCTTGTTTAGTGTTCTGTTTTTCTGATAAACAGCAAGTATACTATGTTTTTTTTTTGGTCAAGAACAGCACTTTGTGGATCAGAAGCACAGAAGCAGAAATATTTGCCTGATTTGGCTCAGATGAAAACTGTGACTTGCTGGGTGAGTACGTGGATCTTAGACTTCAGACGATTTGCATCCCTTGAATAACTTTTTGTTGTTGATACCATTACATATATTGGACTTGTATAAAGGCTTTGACAGAACCTGACAATGGAAGCGATGCAAGTGCTCTAACAACAACTGCCACAAAGGTTTTTAACCATTTTGTGCCCTTGTACTCAGTTGCTTGTACGAGAATGTTTCATTGGTTTGAATTGTTTCAATTGTCTACTTCATTAGGTTGAAGGAGGTTGGGTACTTGAGGGACAAAAGCGTTGGATTGGAAACAGCACCTTTGCAGATCTATTGGTCATCCTTGCTAGGAATACGACAACGAACCAAGTCAACGGGTATGTTAGGTTCTATGGTTTCTAGGTGTAGAGGCCGTTTCCCAAAATATGAAGTGGCTCTTGATTTCAACTTATGATAGATGTGAAAATCAAGTTTTTAAAATGCTGAACTAGGTTTCTCTATACTGAAGAATAAATGTATGGACCTTAATCGATAGCATACTGGACTAATGTGTTAAATTCATTATACATGGCTCCTTATTCATTCGGATAGACTTTATTTTCTGCATTATATAATGTTCAGCTACCGTCTTACAGATTCTTAGTCCAGAAAGATGCGCCTGGCCTAACGGTTACTAAGATCCCGAATAAAATAGGCTTACGTATTGTTCAGAATGGAGACATTCTACTACAGAATGTCTTTGTTCCAGATGAGGAGCGGTTACCTGGGGTAAATTCATTTCAGGACACAAGCAAGGTACTGTTGTGCCTCAACATGATCCAGAAACACATCTTTCTCTTTTCTTGGTGCTATTTTAGCTTCTTTTCTGTACACTATACTTGAATAGGTCCTGGCTGTCTCACGTGTAATGGTGGCCTGGCAACCAATTGGTATATCAATGGGAGTCTACGATATGTGTCACAGGTATTTCAGGAGTGACCATAATATGAGCAATCATTTCGTTAGTTATAAAGCAATTCTCATTGAATGTGTTTTGGTTTCAAGGTATCTAAAGGAGAGGAAACAGTTTGGAGCACCGTTGGCTGCTTTCCAGTTAAACCAACAGAAGCTTGTGAAGATGCTGGGCAATGTTCAAGCGATGTTTATGATGGGTTGGCGCCTCTGCAAGCTATATGAGACAGGTCAGATGACTCCAGGTCAAGCCAGTTTAGGAAAGGTATCCTACAAACTATTCAAGTTCATATTCACTGAGCTATTCTTTTAGCTCGAGTAAGTGAAGGAATCAAACATAGCTCAGTATGATATCATCATTTGTATAACCAATGATGTGGTTCAACTAGGCATGGATTTCATCCAAGGCAAGGGAAACTGCTTCGCTAGGTCGGGAGTTACTCGGTGGGAATGGAGTTGTCGGGGATTTTCTGGTGGCAAAGGTGAGCTCTGACTTGGTTGGCTAATAACCGATAAATGATATAAACGTGAAATCTATTTGCAGGCTTTCGGTGACCTTGAACCCATTTATACATACGAAGGGACTTACGACATAAACACCTTAGTGACGGGGAGGGAAGTTACTGGGATTGCGAGTTTCAAACCGCCAGCTTCACGGGGCCGTAGCCGTCTTTAAGGTTGTGCAGTGTTTGTTGTTGTTGGCTGGTAGTTACTTTGGTAATGTAATGTGTGAGCTTTAAATTACCTGGAGTCACAAAAGTGCGCAAAATAATAGTGGCATAAAAGAACATATGCAACCATTGTATTGCAATAATGGATCCGTGCTGTGTATGGCATGTAGTTGGGTGGGAATAATCCTTTCGTAAACATTTAATGAACTCGAGGATGAAGGGATAAATTACATTTCGTTAATTGGGTTTCTGGTTGCCAACATTTACTTTTTTTTTTTTGCATCTGAAATTTCATTATTCACACACATTACAAACTCAAACAAGTGTGAAACATCAGAATTAAAGAGCAAAAAGAGATAAACCAAGCCGGCAATTTAGATGAGATTTGAACCCGAAGCACAAACCAAAAGCCAAATCAATGCACAAAATATCTGAACGATTCTTCTTTTTCTATATCTGAAAAACTGAAAATATCAAAACCCAAACCAAAAGCCAAACCGAGAATGGTCTGTATATTCAAATATCCAAAATGCAATTTATATATTTAAACACTAGATGATGGTCCGCACACTTGTGCGGACTAATATATATCCAACTAATTCAAATTTTAATATAAATTTTAATTTCAATATAATTTATTTAATTAGTTTCAAATATTAAATTATTCAGAATATATAATTTATTTATTTTATTACAATGCAATATTGATAATGGTTTAATACTTAAAAATATTTTATTTATTCTATCACCGAACAACATGTAAAAAGTATCATAATCATCAACATTTAATAATTTTTTATTAATAATTTAAAATAGAATAAAAGATAAATCAGCTCATAGTGATCTATATCTATTAACAAATTCTACAATAATTTCAAACATACATCTATTTAACTTAAATTTTAAAACTAAAACTAATAAATTGTATATATCCAGTAAAAGCTGGATTTTATATAAAAAAAATTAACAGCGAGAGATTATATTTTTGGACTCACATTTTTGATTGATAATATAATTCAGTGACACAAAAGAAAAGTAAGTTTCTTTAAAAAAATAATAAATAAAAACATTAAATGATTTAATAATATTATTAAAATAAACATAAGATGAACAAAACTATAAAATTGGTTTCTCTATATTAGCACTTTACATATTATTATAATAAACATAGATTACGATAAATATCATTTATATATTATCTCTACTATTATTAAACTATAATAAAAAGTAAAAAAATAAAAAAATAAAAACATTAAATAATTTAATAATAATATTAAAGTAAATATAAGATGAACAAAACTATAAAATTGGTTTCTCTATATTAGCACTTTACATATTCTTATAATAAACATAGATTACGATAAATATTATTTACATATTATCTACAATATTATTAAACTATGATAAAAAGTAAAATATTACCTACGTTAACCTTATGTTATTTGCCTGCATGTTTTTTGGTTAATGGTGTGTACTTGTTTTAATTTGAGTTGTTCCTTGGTCGTTAAAATTATAAAATTAGGCAGAATAATCTATACTATTATTTATAAAGTGATTTTGCTTATGTGTCAACTTCTCCATCGTTTTAGGTAATTTTTCTTATTTGTCAACTTCTTCATAATTTTAGGTTATTTTACCTATTTTTCATATTTTAAGTAATTTTAACTTACTCATTAATTTATTTGTCATATTTTAATAATTTTATGTTTTAACAAATTCATTAATCTATTGATTTAAATAATATTATTTTCAAAAATATTATTTTTTAAACTTTTTAATTATACATATAATTATTCTTCTTAGTTTTATAATTTTACCGAGTAAAAAAAAGGTTCATTAAAACGAGTACAAGCCACTAACCAAAAAAGCATGCAGTTAATTTATTGATTTCAATAATATTATTTTCTAAAAATATAATTTTTAAAACTTTGTAATTATATATATAATTATTCTTCTTAGTTTTATAATTTTACCGAGTAAAAAAGGTTCATTAAAACGAGTACAAGCCACTAACCAAAAAGCATGCAGTTAATTTATTGATTTCAATAATATTATTTTCTAAAAATATAATTTTTAAAACTTTGTAATTATATATATAATTATTCTTCTTAGTTTTATAATTTTACCGAGTAAAAAAAAGGTTCATTAAAACGAGTACAAGCCACTAACCAAAAAAGCATGCAGTTAATTTATTGATTTCAATAATATTATTTTCTAAAAATATAATTTTTTAAAACTTTGTAATTATATATATAATTATTCTGCCTGCAAACGCCAAAACTCAATATATATAGCAATTAACGAAAAATTCAATATTTTTGTAGGGCTTAACCCACAAATTTTGAGTGATATTAAAAAAATATGACAATATTGTTTTATTGCAAATTTGCATCCTCCACTTATATATTATGAAGCTCAAAGAGGTTAGTAACCTTTGTTGTCTCTGTTTCTCTAGATAATAGTGATTTTATAGTGGTTAGTCCACTTATTTAAGCAGTATATGAATTTAGACTAAATGAATTGTTTAAAATGAGAATGATGTACGTGTACCTTGAAAGGTGGTTTAGAATACATTAATAAGAATATATAATATGGTTAAATATTTTTAAACAACACTAAAAATATAAGCTTCAATATATATAGCAATTAACGAAAAACTCAATATTTTCGTAGGGGTTAACCCACAAATTTTGAGTGAAATTAAAAAAACATGAAAATATTGTTTTATTGCAAAGTTGCATCCTCCACATTCATATTATGATTGTCAAAGAGGTTAGAAAATTTGTTGTCTCTGTTTCTCTAGATAATAGTGATTTTATAGTGGTTAGTCTACTTATTTAAGCAATATATGAATTTAGACTAAATTAATTGTTAAACATTAGAATGATGTACATGTACCTTGAAGGTGGTTTATAATACATTAATAAGAATATATAATATGGTTAAATATTTTTAAACAACACTAAAAGTATAAGCTTCAATATATATAGCAACTAACGAAAAACTCAATATTTTCGTAGGGGTTAACCCACAAATTTTGAGTGATATTAAAAAAATATGAAAATATTGTTTTATTGCAAATTTGCATCCTCCACTTACATATTATGAAGCTCAAAGAGGTTAGGAACCTTTGTTTTCTCTGTTTCTCTAGATAATAGTGATTTTATAGTGGTTAGTCCACTTATTTAAGCAGTATATGAATTTAGAATAAATTAATTGTTTAACATTAGAATGATGTACATGTACCTTGAAAGGTGGTTTAGAATACATTAATAAGAATATAGAATATGGTTAAATATTTTGAAACAACACTAAAAGTATAAGCTTCAATATATATAGCAATTAACGAAAAACTCAATATTTTCGTTGGGGGGGTTAACCCACAAATTTTGAGTGATGTTAAAAAAATATGACAATATTGTTTTATTGCAAATTTGCATCCTCCACTTACATATTATGAAGCTCAAAGAGGTTAGAAACCTTTGTTTTCTCTGTTTCTCTAGATAATAATGATTTTATAGTGGTTAGTCCACTTATTTAAGCAGTATATGAATTTAGACTAAATTAATTGTTAAAAATTAGAATGATGTGCATGTACCTTGAAAGGTGGTTTAGAATACATTAACAAGAACATAGAATATGGTTAAATATTTTTAAACAACACTTAAAGTATAAGCTTCAATATATATAGCAATTAACTAAAAACTCAATATTTTCTAGGGTTAACCCACAAATTTTGAGTGATATTAAAAAAATATGACAATATTGTTTTATTGCAAATTTGCATCCTCCACTTACATATTATGAAGCTCAAAGAGGTTAGGAACCTTTGTTGTCTCTGTTTCTCTAGATAATAGTGATTTTATAGTGGTTAATCCACTTATTTAAGCAGTATATGAATTTAGACTAAATTAATTGTTAAAAATTAGAATGATGTACGTGTACCTTGAAAGGTGGTTTAGAATACATTAACAAGAACATAGAATATGGTTAAATATTTTTAAACAACACTTAAAGTATAAGCTTCAATATATATAACAATTAACGAAAAACTCAATATTTTCGTAGGGGTTAACCCACAAATTTTGAGTGATATTAAAAAAATATGACAATATTGTTTTATTGCAAATTTGCATCCTCCACTTACATATTATGAAGCTCAAAGAGGTTAGGAACCTTTGTTGTCTCTGTTTCTCTAGATAATAGTGATTTTATAGTGGTTAATCCACTTATTTAAGCAGTATATGAATTTAGACTAAATTAATTGTTAAACATTAGAATGATGTGCATGTACCTTGAAAGGTGGTTTAGAATACATTAATAATAATATAGAATATGGTTAAATATTTTTAAACAACACTAATAGTATAAGCTTCAAAATATATAGCAACTAACGAAAAACTAAATATTTTCGTAGGGGTTAACCCACAAATTTTGAGTAATATTAAAAAAATATGACAATATTGTTTTATTGCAAATTTGCATCCTCCACTTACATATTATGAAGCTCAAAGAGGTTAGGAACCTTTGCTTTCTCTTTTTCTCTAGATAATAGTGATTTTATAGTGGTTAATCCACTTATTTAAGCAGTATATGAATTTAGACTAAATTAATTGTTAAACATTAGAATGATGTGCATGTACCTTGAAAGGTGGTTTAGAATACATTAATAAGAATATAGAATATGGTTAAATATTTTGAAACAACACTAAAAGTATAAGCTTCAATATATATAGCAATTAACGAAAAACTCAATATTTTAAGTAGGGTTAACCCACAAATTTTGAGTGATATTAAAAAAATATGACAATATTGTTTTATTGCAAATTTGCATCCTCCACTAACATATTATGAAGCTCAAAGAGGTTAGGAACCTTTGCTTTCTCTTTTTCTCTAGATAATAGTGATTTTATAGTGGTTATTCCACTTATTTAAGCAGTATATGAATTTAGACTAAATTAATTGTTTAACTTTAGAATGATGTACTTGTACCTTGAAAGGTGGTTTAGAATACATTAATAAGAATATAGAATATGGTTAAATATTTTGAAACAACACTAAAAGTATAAGCTTCAATATATATAGCAATTAACGAAATACTAAATATTTTCGTAGGGGTTAACCCACAAATTTTGAGTGATATTAAAAAAATATGACAATATTGTTTTATTGCAAATTTGCATCCTCCACTAACATATTATGAAGCTCAAAGAGGTTAGAAACCTTTGTTTTCTCTGTTTCTCTAGATAATAATGATTTTATAGTGGTTAGTCCACTTATTTAAGCAGTATATGAATTTAGACTAAATTAATTGTTAAACATTAGATTGATGTGCATGTACCTTGAAAGGTGGTTTAGAATACATTAATAAGAATATAGAATATGGTTAAATATTTTTAAACAACACTAAAAGTATAAGTTTCAAAATATATAGCAATTAACGAAAAACTCAATATTTTCGTAGGGGTTAACCCACAAATTTTGAGTGATATTAAAAAAATATGATAATATTGTTTTATTGCAAATTTGCATCCTCCACTTACATATTATGAAGCTCAAAGAGGTTAGGAACCTTTGTTTTCTCCGTTTCTCTAGATAATAATGATTTTATAGTGGTTAATCCACTTATTTAAGCGGTATATGAATTTAGAGTAAATTATTTGTTAAACATTAGAATGATGTACATGTACCTTGAAAGGTGGTTTAGAATACATTAATAAGAATAGAGAATATGGTTAAATATTTTTTAACAACACTAAAAGAATAAGCTTCAAAATATATAGCAATTATCGAAAACTCAATATTTTCGTAGGGGTTAACCCACAAATTTTGAGTGATATTAAAAAAATATGACAATATTTTTTTATTGCAAATTTGCATCCTCCACTTACATATTATGAAGCTCAAAGAGGTTAGAAACCTTTGTTGTCTATGTTTCTCTAGATAATAGTGATTTTATAGTGGTTAATCCACTTATTTAAGCAGGATATGAATTTAGACTAAATGAATTGTTAAACATTAGAATGATGTACATGTACCTTGAAAGGTGGTTTAGAATACATTAATAAGAATATAGAATATGGTTAAATATTTTTAAACAACACTAAAAGTATAAGCTTCAAAATATATAGCAATTAACGAAAAACTCAATATTTTCGTAGGGGTTAACCCACAAATTTTGAGTGATATTAAAAAAATATGATAATATTGTTTTATTGCAAATTTGCATCCTCCACTTACATATTATGAAGCTCAAAGAGGTTAGGAACCTTTGTTTTCTCCGTTTCTCTAGATAATAATGATTTTATAGTGGTTAATCCACTTATTTAAGCGGTATATGAATTTAGAGTAAATTATTTGTTAAACATTAGAATGATGTACATGTACCTTGAAAGGTGGTTTAGAATACATTAATAAGAATAGAGAATATGGTTAAATATTTTTTAACAACACTAAAAGAATAAGCTTCAAAATATATAGCAATTATCGAAAACTCAATATTTTCGTAGGGGTTAACCCACAAATTTTGAGTGATATTAAAAAAATATGACAATATTTTTTTATTGCAAATTTGCATCCTCCACTTACATATTATGAAGCTCAAAGAGGTTAGAAACCTTTGTTGTCTATGTTTCTCTAGATAATAGTGATTTTATAGTGGTTAATCCACTTATTTAAGCAGTATATGAATTTAGACTAAATGAATTGTTAAACATTAGAATGATGTACATGTACCTTGAAAGGTGGTTTAGAATACATTAATAAGAATATAGAATATGGTTAAATATTTTTAAACAACACTAAAAGTATAAGCTTCAAATATATAGCAATTAACGAAAAACTCAATATTTTCAGTAGGGTTAACCCACAAATTTTGAGTGATATTAAAAAAATATGATAATATTGTTTTATTGCAAATTTGCATCCTCCACTTACATATTATGAAGCTCAAAGAGGTTAGGAACCTTTGTTTTCTCCGTTTCTCTAGATAATAATGATTTTATAGTGGTTAGTCCACTTATTTAGCGGTATATGAATTTAGAGTAAATTATTTGTTAAACATTAGAATGATGTACATGTACCTTGAAAGGTGGTTTAGAATACATTAATAAGAATAGAGAATATGGTTAAATATTTTTTAACAACACTAAAAGAATAAGCTTCAAAATATATAGCAATTATCGAAAACTCAATATTTTCGTAGGGGTTAACCCACAAATTTTGAGTGATATTAAAAAAATATGACAATATTTTTTTATTGCAAATTTGCATCCTCCACTTACATATTATGAAGCTCAAAGAGGTTAGGAACCTTTGTTGTCTATGTTTCTCTAGATAATAGTGATTTTATAGTGGTTAATCCACTTATTTAAGCAGTATATGAATTTAGACTAAATGAATTGTTAAACATTAGAATGATGTACATGTACCTTGAAAGGTGGTTTAGAATACATTAATAAGAATATAGAATATGGTTAAATATTTTTAAACAACACTAAAAGTATAAGCTTCAAAATATATAGCAATTAACGAAAAACTCAATATTTTCGTAGGGGTTAACCCACAAATTTTGAGTGATATTAAAAAAATATGATAATATTGTTTTATTGCAAATTTGCATCCTCCACTTACATATTATGAAGCTCAAAGAGGTTAGGAACCTTTGTTTTCTCCGTTTCTCTAGATAATAATGATTTTATAGTGGTTAGTCCACTTATTTAAGCGGTATATGAATTTAGAGTAAATTATTTGTTAAACATTAGAATGATGTACATGTACCTTGAAAGGTGGTTTAGAATACATTAATAAGAATATAGAATATGGTTAAATATTTTTAAACAACACTAAAAGTATAAGCTTCAAAATATATAGCAATTAACGAAAAACTCAATATTTTCGTAGGGGTTAACCCACAAATTTTGAGTGATATTAAAAAAATATGACAATATTGTTTTATTGCAAATTTGCATCCTCCACTTACATATTATGAAGCTCAAAGAGGTTAGGAACCTTTGCTTTCTCTTTTTCTCTAGATAATAGTGATTTTATAGTGGTTAATCCACTTATTTAAGCAGTATATGAATTTAGACTAAATTAATTGTTAAACATTAGAATGATGTGCATGTACCTTGAAAGGTGGTTTAGAATACATTAATAAGAATATAGAATATGGTTAAATATTTTGAAACAACACTAAAAGTATAAGCTTCAATATATATAGCAATTAACGAAATACTAAATATTTTCGTAGGGGTTAACCCACAAATTTTGAGTGATATTAAAAAAATATGACAATATTGTTTTATTGCAAATTTTTATCCTCCACTTACATATTATGAAGCTCAAAGAGGTTATGAACCTTTGTTGTCTCTGTTTCTCTAGATAATAGTGATTTTATAGTGATTTGTCCACTTATTTAAGCAGTATATGAATTTAGACTAAATGAATTGTTAAACATTAGAATGATGTACATGTACCTTGAAAGGTGGTTTAGAATACATTAATAAGAATATAGAATATGGTTAAATATTTTTAAACAACACTAAAAGTATAAGCTTCAAAATATATAGCAATTAACGAAAAACTCAATATTTTCGTAGGGGTTAACCCACAAATTTTGAGTGATATTAAAAAAATATGATAATATTGTTTTATTGCAAATTTGCATCCTCCACTTACATATTATGAAGCTCAAAGAGGTTAGGAACCTTTGTTTTCTCTGTTTCTCTAGATAATAATGATTTTATAGTGGTTAGTCCACTTATTTAAGCAGTATATGAATTTAGAGTAAATTATTTGTTAAACATTAGAATGATGTACATGTACCTTGAAAGGTGGTTTAGAATACATTAATAAGAATAGAAAATATGGTTAAATATTTTTTAACAACACTAAAAGTATAAGCTTCAAAATATATAGCAATTATCGAAAACTCAATATTTTCGTAGGGGTTAACCCACAAATTTTGAGTGATATTAAAAAAATATGACAATATTTTTTTATTGCAAATTTGCATCCTCCACTTACATATTATGAAGCTCAAAGAGGTTAGGAACCTTTGTTTTCTCTGTTTCTCTAGATAATAATGATTTTATAGTGGTTAGTCCACTTATTTAAGCAGTATATGAATTTAGAGTAAATTAATTGTTAAACATTAGAATGATGTACATGTACCTTGAAAGGTTGTTTAGAATACATTAATAAGAATAGGTAATATGGTTAAATATTTTTTAACAACACTAAAAGTATAAGCTTCAATATATATAGCAATTAACGAAAAACTCAATATTTTCGTAGGGGTTAACCCACAAATTTTGAGTGATATTAAAAAAATACGACAATATTGTTTTATTGCAAATTTGCATCCTCCACTTACATATTATGAAGCTCAAAGAGGTTAGGAACCTTTGTTTTCTCTGTTTCTCTAGATAATAGTGATTTTATAGTGGTTAATCCACTTATTTAAGCAGTATATGAATTTAGACTAAATTAATTGTTAAACATTAGAATGATGTGCATGTACCTTGAAAGGTGGTTTAGAATACATTAATAAGAATATAGAATATGGTTAAATATTTTGAAACAACACTAAAAGTATAAGCTTCAATATATATAGCAATTAACGAAATACTAAATATTTTCGTAGGGGTTAACCCACAAATTTTGAGTGATATTAAAAAAATATGACAATATTGTTTTATTGCAAATTTGCATCCTCCACTTACATATTATGAAGCTCAAAGAGGTTAGGAACCTTTGTTGTCTCTGTTTCTCTAGATAATAGTGATTTTATAGTGGTTAGTCCACTTATTTAAGCAGTATATGAATTTAGACTAAATGAATTGTTAAACATTAGAATGATGTACATGTACCTTGAAAGGTGGTTTAGAATACATTAATAAGAATATAGAATATGGTTAAATATTTTTAAACAACACTAAAAGTATAAGCTTCAAAATATATAGCAATTAACTAAAAACTCAATATTTTCAGTAGGGTTAACCCACAAATTTTGAGTGATATTAAAAAAATATGATAATATTGTTTTATTGCAAATTTGCATCCTCCACTTACATATTATGAAGCTCAAAGAGGTTAGGAACCTTTGTTTTCTCTGTTTCTCTAGATAATAATGATTTTATAGTGGTTAGTCCACTTATTTAAGCAGTATATGAATTTAGAGTAAATTATTTGTTAAACATTAGAATGATGTACATGTACCTTGAAAGGTGGTTTAGAATACATTAATAAGAATAGAAAATATGGTTAAATATTTTTTAACAACACTAAAAGTATAAGCTTCAAAATATATAGCAATTAACTAAAAACTCAATATTTTAAGTAGGGGTTAACCCACAAATTTTGAGTGATATTAAAAAATATGACAATATTTTTTATTGCAAATTTGCATCCTCCACTTACATATTATGAAGCTCAAAGAGGTTAGGAACCTTTGTTTTCTGTTTCTCTAGATAATAATGATTTTATAGTGGTTAGTCCACTTATTTAAGCAAGATATGAATTTAGAGTAAATTAATTGTTAAACATTAGAATGATGTACATGTACCTTGAAAGGTTGTTTAGAATACATTAATAAGAATAGGTAATATGGTTAAATATTTTTTAACAACACTAAAAGTATAAGCTTCAATATATATAGCAATTAACGAAAAACTCAATATTTTCGTAGGGGTTAACCCACAAATTTTGAGTGATATTAAAAAAATATGACAATATTGTTTTATTGCAAATTTGCATCCTCCACTAACATATTATGAAGCTCAAAGAGGTTAGGAACCTTTGCTTTCTCTTTTTCTCTAGATAATAGTGATTTTATAGTGGTTATTCCACTTATTTAAGCAGTATATGAATTTAGACTAAATTAATTGTTTAACATTAGAATGATGTACATGTACCTTGAAAGGTGGTTTAGAATACATTAATAAGAATATAGAATATGGTTAAATATTTTGAAACAACACTAAAAGTATAAGCTTCAATATATATAGCAATTAACGAAAAACTCAATATTTTCGTAGGGGTTAACCCACAAATTTTGAGTGATATTAAAAAAATATGACAATATTGTTTTATTGCAAATTTGCATCCTCCACTAACATATTATGAAGCTCAAAGAGGTTAGAAACCTTTGTTTTCTCTGTTTCTCTAGATAATAATGATTTTATAGTGGTTAGTCCACTTATTTAAGCAGTATATGAATTTAGACTAAATTAATTGTTAAACATTAGAATGATGTGCATGTACCTTGAAAGGTGGTTTAGAATACATTAATAAGAATATAGAATATGGTTAAATATTTTTAAACAACACTAAAAGTATAAGCTTCAAAATATATAGCAATTAACGAAAAACTCAATATTTTAGTAGGGGTTAACCACAAATTTTGAGTGATATTAAAAAAATATGACAATATTGTTTTATTGAAAATTTGCATCCTCCACTTACATATTATGAAGCTCAAAGAGGTTAGGAACCTTTGTTTTCTCTGTTTCTCTAGATAATAATGATTTTATAGTGGTTAGTCCACTTATTTAAGCGGTATATGAATTTAGAGTAAATTATTTGTTAAACATTAGAATGATGTACATGTACCTTGAAAGGTGGTTTAGAATACATTAATAAGAATATAGAATATGGTTAAATATTTTTAACAACACTAAAAGTATAAGCTTCAAAATATATAGCAATTAGCGAAAAACTCAATATTTTAAGTAGGGGTTAACCCACAAATTTTGAGTGATATTAAAAAATATGACAATATTTTTTATTGCAAATTTGCATCCTCCACTTACATATTATGAAGCTCAAAGAGGTTAGGAACCTTTGTTGTCTCTGTTTCTCTAGATAATAGTGATTTTATAGTGGTTAATCCACTTATTTAAGCAGTATATGAATTTAGACTAAATGAATTGTTAAACATTAGAATGATGTACATGTACCTTGAAAGGTGGTTTAGAATACATTAATAAGAATATAGAATATGGTTAAATATTTTTAAACAACACTAAAAGTATAAGCTTCTATATATATATAGCAATTAACGAAAAACTCAATATTTTCGTAGGGGTTAACCCACAAATTTTGAGTGATATTAAAAAAATATGATAATATTGTTTTATTGCAAATTTGCATCCTCCACTTACATATTATGAAGCTCAAAGAGGTTAGGAACCTTTGTTTTCTCTGTTTCTCTAGATAATAATGATTTTATAGTGGTTAGTCCACTTATTTAAGCAGTATATGAATTTAGAGTAAATTATTTGTTAAACATTAGAATGATGTACATGTACCTTGAAAGGTGGTTTAGAATACATTAATAAGAATATAGAATATGGTTAAATATTTTTAAACAACACTAAAAGTATAAGCTTCAATATATATAGCAATTAACGAAAAACTCAATATTTTCGTAGGGGTTAACCCACAAATTTTGAGTGATATTAAAAAAATATGATAATATTGTTTTATTGAAAATTTGCATCCTCCACTTACATATTATGAAGCTCAAAGAGGTTAGGAACCTTTGTTTTCTCTGTTTCTCTAGATAATAATGATTTTATAGTGGTTAGTCCACTTATTTAAGCGATATATGAATTTAGAGTAAATTATTTGTTAAACATTAGAATGATGTACATGTACCTTGAAGGTGGTTTAGAATACATTAATAAGAATATAGAATATGGTTAAATATTTTTAACAACACTAAAAGAATAAGCTTCAAAATATATAGCAATTATCGAAAACTCAATATTTTCGTAGGGGTTAACCCACAAATTTTGAGTGATATTAAAAAAATATGACAATATTTTTTATTGCAAATTTGCATCCTCCACTTACATATTATGAAGCTCAAAGAGGTTAGGAACCTTTGTTGTCTCTGTTTCTCTAGATAATAGTGATTTTATAGTGGTTAATCCACTTATTTAAGCAGTATATGAATTTAGACTAAATTAATTGTTAAACATTAGAATGATGTACATGTACCTTGAAAGGTGGTTTAGAATACATTAATAAGAATATAGAATATGGTTAAATATTTTTAAACAACACTAAAAGTATAAGCTTCAAAATATATAGCAATTAACGAAAAACTCAATATTTTCGTAGGGGTTAACCACAAATTTTGAGTGATATTAAAAAAATATGACAATATTGTTTTATTGCAAATTTGCATCCTCCACTTACATATTATGAAGCTCAAAGAGGTTAGGAACCTTTGTTTTCTCTGTTTCTCTAGATAATAATGATTTTATAGTGGTTAGTCCACTTATTTAAGATATATGAATTTAGAGTAAATTATTTGTTAAACATTAGAATGATGTACATGTACCTTGAAAGGTGGTTTAGAATACATTAATAAGAATATAGAATATGGTTAAATATTTTTAAACAACACTAAAAGTATAAGCTTCAATATATATAGCAATTAACGAAAAACTCAATATTTTCGTAGGGGTTAACCCACAAATTTTGAGTGATATTAAAAAAATATGACAATATTGTTTTATTGCAAATTTGCATCCTCCACTTACATATTATGAAGCTCAAAGAGGTTAGGAACCTTTGTTTTCTCTGTTTCTCTAGATAATAGTGATTTTATAGTGGTTAATCCACTTATTTAAGCAGTATATGAATTTAGACTAAATTAATTGTTAAACATTAGAATGATGTGCATGTACCTTGAAAGGTGGTTTAGAATACATTAATAAGAATATAGAATATGGTTAAATATTTTGAAACAACACTAAAAGTATAAGCTTCAATATATATAGCAATTAACGAAAAACTCAATATTTTCGTAGGGGTTAACCCACAAATTTTGAGTGATATTAAAAAAATATGACAATATTGTTTTATTGCAAATTTGCATCCTCCACTTACATATTATGAAGCTCAAAGAGGTTAGGAACCTTTGTTGTCTCTGTTTCTCTAGATAATAGTGATTTTATAGTGGTTAGTCCACTTATTTAAGCAGTATATGAATTTAGACTAAATTAATTGTTAAACATTAGAATGATGTACATGTACCTTGAAAGGTGGTTTAGAATACATTAATAAGAATATAGAATATGGTTAAATATTTTTAAACAACACTAAAAGTATAAGCTTCAAAATATATAGCAATTAACGAAAAACTCAATATTTTCGTAGGGGTTAACCCACAAATTTTGAGTGATATTAAAAAAATATGACAATATTGTTTTATTGCAAATTTGCATCCTCCACTTACATATTATGAAGCTCAAAGAGGTTAGGAACCTTTGTTTTCTCTGTTTCTCTAGATAATAATGATTTTATAGTGGTTAGTCCACTTATTTAGCGATATATGAATTTAGACTAAATTAATTGTTAAACATTAGAATGATGTACATGTACCTTGAAAGGTGGTTTAGAATACATTAATAAGAATATAGAATATGGTTAAATATTTTTAACAACACTAAAAGTATAAGCTTCAAAATATATAGCAATTATCGAAAAACTCAATATTTTCGTAGGGGTTAACCCACAAATTTTGAGTGATATTAAAAAATATGACAATATTTTTTATTGCAAATTGCATCCTCCACTTACATATTATGAAGCTCAAAGGGTTAGGAACCTTTGTTTTCTCTGTTTCTCTAGATAATAATGATTTTATAGTGGTTAGTCCACTTATTTAAGATATATGAATTTAGAGTAAATTAATTGTTAAACATTAGAATGATGTACATGTACCTTGAAAGGTTGTTTAGAATACATTAATAAGAATAGGTAATATGGTTAAATATTTTTTAACAACACTAAAAGTATAAGCTTCAATATATATAGCAATTAACGAAAAACTCAATATTTTCGTAGGGGTTAACCCACAAATTTTGAGTGATATTAAAAAAATACGACAATATTGTTTTATTGCAAATTTGCATCCTCCACTTACATATTATGAAGCTCAAAGGGTTAGGAACCTTTGTTTTCTCTGTTTCTCTAGATAATAGTGATTTTATAGTGGTTAATCCACTTATTTAAGCAGTATATGAATTTAGACTAAATTAATTGTTAAACATTAGAATGATGTAAATGTACCTTGAAAGGTGGTTTAGAATACATTAATAAGAATATAAAATATGGTTAAATATTTTTCAACAACACTAAAAGTATAAGCTTCAAAATATATAGCAATTATCGAAAAACTCAATATTTTAAGTAGGGGTTAACCCACAAATTTTGAGTGATATTAAAAAAATATGACAATATTGTTTTATTGCAAATTTGCATCCTCCACTTACATATTATGAAGCTCAAAGAGGTTAGGAACCTTTGTTTTCTCTGTTTCTCTAGATAATAGTGATTTTATAGTGGTTAATCCACTTATTTAAGCAGTATATGAATTTAGACTAAATTAATTGTTAAACATTAGAATGATGTAAATGTACCTTGAAAGGTGGTTTAGAATACATTAATAAGAATATAAAATATGGTTAAATATTTTTCAACAACACTAAAAGTATAAGCTTCAAAATATATAGCAATTATCGAAAAACTCAATATTTTCGTAGGGGTTAACCCACAAATTTTGAGTGATATTAAAAAAATATGACAATATTGTTTTATTGCAAATTTGCATCCTCCACTTACATATTATGAAGCTCAAAGAGGTTAGGAACCTTTGTTTTCTCTGTTTCTCTAGATAATAATGATTTTATAGTGGTTAGTCCACTTATTTAAGCAGTATATGAATTTAGAGTAAATTAATTGTTAAACATTAGAATGATGTACATGTACCTTGAAAGGTTGTTTAGAATACATTAATAAGAATAGAAAATATGGTTAAATATTTTTTAACAACACTAAAAGTATAAGCTTCAAAATATATAGCAATTAACTAAAAACTCAATATTTTCGTAGGGTTAACCACAAATTTTGAGTGATATTAAAAAATATGACAATATTTTTTATTGCAAATTTGCATCCTCCACTTACATATTATGAAGCTCAAAGAGGTTAGGAACCTTTGTTTTCTCTGTTTCTCTAGATAATAATGATTTTATAGTGGTTAGTCCACTTATTTAAGCGATATATGAATTTAGACTAAATTAATTGTTAAACATTAGAATGATGTGCATGTACCTTGAAATGTGGTTTAGAATACATTAATATGAATGTAAAATGTGGTTAGATATTTTTAAACAACACTAAAAGTATAAGCTTCATATATATAGCAATTAACGAAAAACTCAATATTTTAGTAGGGGTTAACCACAAATTTTGAGTGAAATTAAAAACATGACAATATTTTTTATTGCAAATTGCATCCTCCACTTACATATTATGAAGCTCAAAGGGTTAGGAACCTTTGTTTTCTGTTTCTCTAGATAATAATGATTTTATAGTGGTTAGTCAACTTATTAAAGCAAGATATGAATTTAGACTAAATTAATTGTTTAACATTAGAATGATGTGCATGTACCTTGAAGGTGGTTTAGAATACATTAATATGAATGTAAAATGTGGTTAGATATTTTTAAACAACACTAAAAGTATAAGCTTCAATATATCTAGCAATTAACGAAAAACTCAATATTTTAGTAGGGGTTAACCCACAAATTTTGAGTGATATTAAAAAATATGACAATATTTTTTATTGCAAATTGCATCCTCCACTTACATATTATGAAGCTCAAAGAGGTTAGAAACCTTTGTTGTCTCTGTTTCTTTAGATAATAGTGATTTTATAGTGGTTAATCCACTTATTTAAGATATATGAATTTAGACTAAATTAATTGTTAAATATTTTTAAACAACACTAAAAGTATAAGCTTCAATATATATATATATATATATATATATATATATATATATATCATTTAACGAAAACCTCAATATATTCGTAGGGGTTAACCAACAAATTTTGAGTGAAACTAAAAAAATATGACAATATTAATTTATTGCAAAGTTGCATCCTCCACATTCATATTATGATGGTCAAAGGGGTTAGGAACCTTTGTTGTCTCCGTTTCTCTAGATAATAGTGATTTTATAGTGGTTAGTCCACTTATTTAAGAAGTATATGAATTTAGACTAAATTAATTGTTAAAAATTAGAATGATGTGTATGTACTATGAAAGGTGGTTTATAATACATTAATAAGAATATAGAATATGGTTAAATATTTTTAAACAACACTAAAAGTATAAGCTTCAATATATATAGCAATTAACGAAAAACTCAATATTTTCGTAGGGGTTAACCCACAAATTTTGAGTGATATCAAAAAAAATATAACAATATTGTTTTATTGCAAATTTGCATCCTCCACTTACATATTATGAAGCTCAAAGAGGTTAGGAACCTTTGTTTTTTCTGTTTCTCTAGATAATAATGATTTTATAGTGGTTAGTCCACTTATTTAAACAGTATATGAATTTAGACAAAATTAATTGTTAAAAATTAGAATGATGTACATGTACCTTGAAAGGTGGTTTAGAATACATTAATAAGAATATAGAATATGGTTAAATATTTTTAAACAACACTAAAAGTATAAGCTTCAATATATATAGCAATTAACGAAAAACTCAATATTTTCGTAGGGGTTAACCCACAAATTTTGAGTGAAATTAAAAAAACATGACAATATTTTTTTATTGCAAAGTTTCATCCTCCATATTCATATTATGATGTTTAAAGAGGTTAAGAACCTTTGTTGTTTCTGTTTCTCTAGATAATAGTGATTTTATAGTGGTTAGTGCACTTATTTAAGCAGTATATGAATTTAGATTAAATTAATTGTTACAAATTAGAATGATGTACATGTACCTTGAAAGGTGGTTTAGAATACATTAATAAGAATATATAATATGGTTAAATATTTTTAAACAACACTAAAAGTATAAGCTTCAATATATATAGCAATTAACGAAAAACTCAATATTTTCGTAGGGGTTAACCCACAAATTTTGAGTGAAATTAAAAAAACATGACAATATTGTTTTATTGCAAAGTTGCATCCTCCACATTCATATTATGATGGTCAAAGAGGTTAGGAACCTTTGTTGTCTCTGTTTCTCTAGATAATAGTGATTTTATAGTGGTTAGTCCACTTATTTAAGAAGTATATGAATTTAGACTAAATAAATTGTTAAACATTAGAAAGATGTCCATGTACCTTGAAAGGTGGTTTAGAATACGTTAATAAGAATATAGAATATGGTTAAATATTTTTGAACAACACTAAAAGTATAAGCTTCAATATATATAGCAATTAACGAAAACTCTATATTTTCGTAAGGGTTAACCCACAAATTTTGAGTGATATTAAAAAATATGACAATATTGTTTTATTGCAAATTTGCATCCTCCACTTACATATTATGAAGCTCAAAGAGGTTAGGAACCTTTGTTGTCTGTTTCTCTAGATAATAGTGATTTTATAGTGGTTAATCCACTTATTTAAGATATATGAATTTAGACTAAATTAATTGTTAAAAATTAGAATGATGTGCATGTACCTTGAAATGTGGTTTAGAATACATTAATAAGAATATAGAATATGGTTAAATATTTTTAAACAACACTAAAAGTATAAGCTTCAAAATATATAGCAATTAACTAAAAACTCAATATTTTAAGTAGGGGTTAACCACAAATTTTGAGTGAAATTAAAAAATATGACAATATTGTTTTATTGCAAATTTGCATCCTCCACTTACATATTATGAAGCTCAAAGAGGTTAGAAACCTTTGTTGTCTGTTTCTCTAGATAATAATGATTTTATAGTGGTTAATCCACTTATTTAAGCGATATGAATTTAGACTAAATTAATTGTTAAAAATTAGAATGATGTGCATGTACCTTGAAATGTGGTTTAGAATACATTAATATGAATGTAAAATGTGGTTAGATATTTTTAAACAACACTAAAAGTATAAGCTTCATATATATAGCAATTAACGAAAAACTCAATATTTTCGTAGGGTTAACCACAAATTTTGAGTGAAATTAAAAACATGACAATATTGTTTTATTGCAAAGTTGCATCCTCCACATTCATATTATGATGGTCAAAGAGGTTAGAAACCTTTGTTGTCTCTGTTTCTTTAGATAATAGTGATTTTATAGTGGTTAATCCACTTATTTAAGATATATGAATTTAGACTAAATTATTTGTTAAACATTAGAATGATGTGCATGTACCTTGAAAGGTGGTTTAGAATACATTAATAAGAATATAGAATATGGTTAAATATTTTTAAACAACACTAAAAGTATAAGCTTCAAAATATATAGCAATTAACGAAAAACTCAATATTTTCGTAGGGGTTAACCCACAAATTTTGAGTGATATTAAAAAAATATGACAATATTGTTTTATTGCAAATTTGCATCCTCCACTTACATATTATGAAGCTCAAAGAGGTTAGGAACCTTTGTTTTCTCTGTTTCTCTAGATAATAATGATTTTATAGTGGTTAGTCCACTTATTTAAGCAGTATATGAATTTAGACTAAATTAATTGTTAAACATTAGAATGATGTGCATGTACCTTGAAAGGTGGTTTAGAATACATTAATAAGAATATAGAATATGGTTAAATATTTTTAAACAACACTAAAAGTATAAGCTTCAATATATATATAGCAATTAACTAAAAACTCAATATTTTAAGTAGGGGTTAACCACAAATTTTGAGTGATATTAAAAAAATATGACAATATTGTTTTATTGCAAATTTGCATCCTCCACTTACATATTATGAAGCTCAAAGAGGTTAGGAACCTTTGTTTTCTCTGTTTCTCTAGATAATAATGATTTTATAGTGGTTAGTCCACTTATTTAAGCAGTATATGAATTTAGACTAAATTATTTGTTAAACATTAGAATGATGTACATGTACCTTGAAAGGTGGTTTAGAATACATTAATAAGAATATAGAATATGGTTAAATATTTTTAACAACACTAAAAGTATAAGCTTCAAAATATATAGCAATTAACGAAAAACTCAATATTTTCGTAGGGGTTAACCCACAAATTTTGAGTGATATTAAAAAAATATGACAATATTGTTTTATTGCAAATTTGCATCCTCCACTTACATATTATGAAGCTCAAAGAGGTTAGGAACCTTTGTTTTCTCTGTTTCTCTAGATAATAATGATTTTATAGTGGTTAGTCCACTTATTTAAGCAGTATATGAATTTAGACTAAATTAATTGTTAAACATTAGAATGATGTACATGTACCTTGAAAGGTGGTTTAGAATACATTAATAAGAATATAGAATATGGTTAAATATTTTTTAACAACACTAAAAGTATAAGCTTCAAAATATATAGCAATTAACGAAAAACTCAATATTTTCGTAGGGGTTAACCCACAAATTTTGAGTGATATTAAAAAAATATGACAATATTTTTTATTGCAAATTGCATCCTCCACTTACATATTATGAAGCTCAAAGAGGTTAGGAACCTTTGTTGTCTCTGTTTCTCTAGATAATAGTGATTTTATAGTGGTTAATCCACTTATTTAAGCAGTATATGAATTTAGACTAAATTAATTGTTAAACATTAGAATGATGTACATGTACCTTGAAAGGTGGTTTAGAATACATTAATAAGAATATAGAATATGGTTAAATATTTTTAACAACACTAAAAGTATAAGCTTCAATATATATATAGCAATTAACGAAAAACTCAATATTTTCAGTAGGGTTAACCCACAAATTTTGAGTGATATTAAAAAATATGACAATATTGTTTTATTGCAAATTTGCATCCTCCACTTACATATTATGAAGCTCAAAGAGGTTAGGAACCTTTGTTTTCTCTGTTTCTCTAGATAATAATGATTTTATAGTGGTTAGTCCACTTATTTAGCGATATATGAATTTAGACTAAATTAATTGTTAAACATTAGAATGATGTACATGTACCTTGAAGGTGGTTTAGAATACATTAATAAGAATATAGAATATGGTTAAATATTTTTAACAACACTAAAAGTATAAGCTTCAAAATATATAGCAATTAACGAAAAACTCAATATTTTAGTAGGGGTTAACCCACAAATTTTGAGTGATATTAAAAAATATGACAATATTTTTTATTGCAAATTGCATCCTCCACTTACATATTATGAAGCTCAAAGAGGTTAGGAACCTTTGTTTTCTCTGTTTCTCTAGATAATAATGATTTTATAGTGGTTAGTCCACTTATTTAAGCGATATATGAATTTAGACTAAATTAATTGTTAAACATTAGAATGATGTACATGTACCTTGAAAGGTGGTTTAGAATACATTAATAAGAATAGGTAATATGGTTAAATATTTTTTAACAACACTAAAAGTATAAGCTTCAATATATATAGCAATTAACGAAAAACTCAATATTTTCGTAGGGGTTAACCCACAAATTTTGAGTGATATTAAAAAAATATGACAATATTGTTTTATTGCAAATTTGCATCCTCCACTTACATATTATGAAGCTCAAAGAGGTTAGAAACCTTTGTTGTCTCTGTTTCTCTAGATAATAGTGATTTTATAGTGGTTAATCCACTTATTTAAGCAATATATGAATTTAGACTAAATTAATTGTTAAACATTAGAATGATGTACATGTACCTTGAAAGGTGGTTTAGAATACATTAATAAGAATATAGAATATGGTTAAATATTTTTAAACAACACTAAAAGTATAAGCTTCAAAATATATAGCAATTAACGAAAAACTCAATATTTTCGTAGGGTTAACCCACAAATTTTGAGTGATATTAAAAAAATATGACAATATTGTTTTATTGCAAATTTGCATCCTCCACTTACATATTATGAAGCTCAAAGAGGTTAGGAACCTTTGTTTTCTCTGTTTCTCTAGATAATAGTGATTTTATAGTGGTTAATCCACTTATTTAAGCAGTATATGAATTTAGACTAAATTAATTGTTAAACATTAGAATGATGTACATGTACCTTGAAAGGTGGTTTAGAATACATTAATAAGAATATAGAATATGGTTAAATATTTTTAAACAACACTAAAAGTATAAGCTTCAAAATATATAGCAATTAACGAAAAACTCAATATCTTTGGAGGGTTAACCCACAAATTTTGAGTGATATTAAAAAAATATGACAATATTGTTTTATTGCAAATTTGCATCCTCCACTTACATATTATGAAGCTCAAAGAGGTTAGGAACCTTTGTTTTCTCTGTTTCTCTAGATAATAATGATTTTATAGTGGTTAGTCCACTTATTTAAGCAGTATATGAATTTAGACTAAATTAATTGTTAAACATTAGAATGATGTACATGTACCTTGAAAGGTGGTTTAGAATACATTAATAAGAATATATAATATGGTTAAATATTTTTAACAACACTAAAAGTATAAGCTTCAAAATATATAGCAATTAACGAAAAACTCAATATTTTAAGTAGGGTTAACCCACAAATTTTGAGTGATATTAAAAAATATGACAATATTTTTTATTGCAAATTGCATCCTCCACTTACATATTATGAAGCTCAAAGAGGTTAGGAACCTTTGTTTTCTCTGTTTCTCTAGATAATAATGATTTTATAGTGGTTAGTCCACTTATTTAAGCGATATATGAATTTAGACTAAATTAATTGTTAAACATTAGAATGATGTACATGTACCTTGAAAGGTGGTTTAGAATACATTAATAAGAATATAGAATATGGTTAAATATTTTTAAACAACACTAAAAGTATAAGCTTCAATATATATAGCAATTAACGAAAAACTCAATATTTTCGTAGGGGTTAACCCACAAATTTTGAGTGATATTAAAAAAATATGACAATATTGTTTTATTGCAAATTTGCATCCTCCACTTACATATTATGAAGCTCAAGAGGTTAGGAACCTTTGTTTTCTCTGTTTCTCTAGATAATAGTGATTTTATAGTGGTTAATCCACTTATTTAAGCAGTATATGAATTTAGACTAAATTAATTGTTAAACATTAGAATGATGTACATGTACCTTGAAAGGTGGTTTAGAATACATTAATAAGAATATAGAATATGGTTAAATATTTTTAAACAACACTAAAAGTATAAGCTTCAAAATATATAGCAATTAACGAAAAACTCAATATTTTCGTAGGGTTAACCACAAATTTTGAGTGATATTAAAAAATATGACAATATTGTTTTATTGCAAATTTGCATCCTCCACTTACATATTATGAAGCTCAAAGGGTTAGGAACCTTTGTTGTCTCTGTTTCTCTAGATAATAGTGATTTTATAGTGGTTAGTCCACTTATTTAGCGATATATGAATTTAGACTAAATTAATTGTTAAACATTAGAATGATGCATGTACCTTGAAGGTGGTTTAGAATACATTAATAAGAATATAGAATATGGTTAAATATTTTTAAACAACACTAAAAGTATAAGCTTCAAATATATAGCAATTAACGAAAAACTCAATATTTTAGTAGGGGTTAACCACAAATTTTGAGTGATATTAAAAAATATGACAATATTTTTTATTGCAAATTGCATCCTCCACATTCATATTATGATGGTCAAAGAGGTTAGGAACCTTTGTTTTCTGTTTCTCTAGATAATAGTGATTTTATAGTGGTTAGTCCACTTATTTAGCGATATATGAATTTAGACTAAATTAATTGTTTAACATTAGAATGATGTGCATGTACCTTGAAGGTGGTTTAGAATACATTAATAAGAATATAGAATATGGTTAAATATTTTTAATAACACTAAAAGTATAAGCTTCAAAATATATAGCAATTAACTAAAAACTCAATATTTTAGTAGGGGTTAACCCACAAATTTTGAGTGATATTAAAAAATATGACAATATTTTTTATTGCAAAGTTGCATCCTCCACTTACATATTATGAAGCTCAAAGAGGTTAGGAACCTTTGTTTTCTCTGTTTCTCTAGATAATAGTGATTTTATAGTGGTTAGTCCACTTATTTAAGCAAGATATGAATTTAGACTAAATTAATTGTTACAAATTAGAATGATGTGCATGTACCTTGAAGGTGGTTTAGAATACATTAATAAGAATATATAATATGGTTAAATATTTTTAATAACACTAAAAGTATAAGCTTCATATATATAGCAATTAACTAAAAACTCAATATTTTCGTAGGGTTAACCCACAAATTTTGAGTGAAATTAAAAACATGACAATATTTTTTATTGCAAAGTTGCATCCTCCACATTCATATTATGATGGTCAAAGAGGTTAGGAACCTTTGTTGTCTCTGTTTCTCTAGATAATAATGATTTTATAGTGGTTAATCCACTTATTTAAGCAAGATATGAATTTAGACTAAATTAATTGTTAAACATTAGAATGATGTGCATGTACCTTGAAAGGTGGTTTAGAATACATTAATAAGAATATATAATATGGTTAAATATTTTTAATAACACTAAAAGTATAAGCTTCAAAATATATAGCAATTAACGAAAAACTCAATATTTTAGTAGGGGTTAACCACA
>CM028688.1:15286931-15437570 GCA_016771965.1 Brassica carinata
GGAACCTTTGTTTTCTCTGTTTCTCTAGATAATAGTGATTTTATAGTGGTTAATCCACTTATTAAGCGATATATGAATTTAGACTAAATTAATTGTTTAACATTAGAATGATGTACATGTACCTTGAAAGGTGGTTTAGAATACATTAATAAGAATATATAATATGATTAAAATTTTTAAACAACACTAAAAGTATAAGCTTCATATATATAGCAATTAACTAAAAACTCAATATTTTTAGTAGGGTTAACCACATATTTTGAGTGATATTAAAAAAATATGACAATATTGTTTTATTGAAAATTTGCATCCTCCACTTACATAATATGAAGCTCAAAGAGGTTAGGAACCTTTGTTGTCTCTGTTTCTCTAGATAATAGTGATTTTATAGTGGTTAATCCACTTATTTAAGCAGTATATGAATTTAGACTAAATTAATTGTTAAACATTAGAATGTTGTGCATGTACCTTGAAAGGTGGTTTAGAATACATTAATAAGAATATAGAATATGGTTAAATATTTTTTATCAACACTAAAAGTATAAGCTTCAAAATATATAGCAATTAACGAAAAACTCAATATTTTAAGTAGGGGTTAACCCACAAATTTTGAGTGATATTAAAAAAATATGACAATATTGTTTTATTGCAAATTTGCATCCTCCACTTACATATTATGAAGCTCAAAGAGGTTAGAAACCTTTGTTTTCTCTGTTTCTCTAGATAATAGTGATTTTATAGTGGTTAATCCACTTATTTAAACAGTATATGAATTTAGACTAAATTAATTGTTAAAAATTAGAATGATGTGCATGTACCTTGAAAGGTGGTTTTGAATACATTAATAAGAATATAGAATATGGTTAAATATTTTTAAACAACACTAAAAGTATAAGCTTCATATATATAGCAATTAGCGAAAACTCAATATTTTTAGTAGGGTTAACCCACAAATTTTGAGTGATATTAAAAAAATATGACAATATTGTTTTATTGCAAATTTGCATCCTCCACTTACATATTATGAAGCTCAAAGAGGTTAGGAACCTTTGTTTTCTCTGTTTCTCTAGATAATAGTGATTTTATAGTGGTTAGTCCACTTATTTAAGCAGATATGAATTTAGACTAAATTAATTGTTAAAAATTAGAATGATGCATGTACCTTGAAAGGTGGTTTAGAATACATTAATAAGAATATAGAATATGGTTAAATATTTTTAAACAACACTAAAAGTATAAGCTTCAAATATATAGCAATTAACTAAAAACTCAATATTTTCTAGGGGTTAACCCACAAATTTTGAGTGATATTAAAAAAATATGACAATATTGTTTTATTGCAAATTTGCATCCTCCACTTACATATTATGAAGCTCAAAGAGGTTAGAAACCTTTGTTTTCTCTGTTTCTCTAGATAATAGTGATTTTATAGTGGTTAATCCACTTATTTAAACAAGATATGAATTTAGACTAAATTAATTGTTAAAAATTAGAATGATGCATGTACCTTGAAAGGTGGTTTTGAATACATTAATAAGAATATAGAATATGGTTAAATATTTTTAAACAACACTAAAAGTATAAGCTTCAATATATATAGCATTAACTAAAAACTCAATATTTTCAGTAGGGTTAACCCACAAATTTTGAGTGATATTAAAAAATATGACAATATTGTTTTATTGCAAATTTGCATCCTCCACTTACATATTATGAAGCTCAAAGAGGTTAGAAACCTTTGTTTTCTCTGTTTCTCTAGATAATAATGATTTTATAGTGGTTAGTCCACTTATTTAAGCAGTATATGAATTTAGACTAAATTAATTGTTAAAAATTAGAATGATGTTCATGTACCTTGAAAGTTGGTTTAGAATACATTAATAAGAATATAGAATATGGTTAAATATTTTTTAATAACACTAAAAGTATTAGCTTCAATATATATAGCAATTAACTAAAACTCAATATTTTCAGAGGGTTAACCCACAAATTTTGAGTGATATTAAAAAATATGACAATATTGTTTTATTGCAAATTTGCATCCTCCACTTACATATTATGAAGCTCAAAGAGGTTAGGAACCTTTGTTGTCTCTGCTTCTCTAGATAATAGTGATTTTATAGTGGTTAGTCCACTTATTTAAGCAAGATATGAATTTAGACTAAATTAATTGTTAAACATTAGAATGATGTACATGTACCTTGAAAGGTGGTTTAGAATACATTAATAAGAATATAGAATATGGTTAAAATTTTTAAACAACACTAAAAGTATAAGCTTCAATATATATAGCAATTAACGAAAAACTCAATATTTTCGTAGGGGTTAACCCACAAATTTTGAGTGATATTAAAAAAATATGACAATATTGTTTTATTGCAAATTTGCATCCTCCACTTACATATTATGAAGCTCAAAGAGGTTAGGAACCTTTCTTTTCTCTGTTTCTCTAGATAATAGTGATTTTATAGTGGTTAATCCACTTATTTAAGCAGTATATGAATTTAGACTTAATTAATTGTTAAACATTAGAATGATGTGCATGTACCTTGAAAGGTGGTTTAGAATACATTAATAAGAATATAGAATATGGTTAAATATTTTTTAATAACACTAAAAGTATTAGCTTCAATATATATAGCAATTAACGAAAAACTCAATATTTTCGTAGGGGTTAACCCACAAATTTTGAGTGATATTAAAAAAATATGACAATATTGTTTTATTGCAAATTTGCATCCTCCACTTACATATTATGAAGCTCAAAGAGGTTAGGAACCTTTGTTGTCTCTGTTTCTCTAGATAATAGTGATTTTATAGTGGTTAGTCAACTTATTAAAGCAGTATATGAATTTAGACTAAATTAATTGTTTAACATTAGAATGATGTACATGTACCTTGAAAGGTGGTTTAGAATACATTAATAAGAATATAGAATATGGTTAAATATTTTTAAACAACACTAAAAGTATAAGCTTCAATATATATAGCAATTAACGAAAAACTCAATATTTTCGTAGGGGTTAACCCACAAATTTTGAGTGATATTAAAAAAATATGACAATATTGTTTTATTGCAAATTTGCATCCTCCACTTACATATTATGAAGCTCAAAGAGGTTAGGAACCTTTGTTGTCTCTGTTTCTCTAGATAATAGTGATTTTATAGTGGTTAGTCCACTTATTTAAGCAGTATATGAATTTAGACTAAATTAATTGTTAAACATTAGAATGATGTGCATGTACCTTGAAAGGTGGTTTAGAATACATTAATAAGAATATAGAATATGGTTAAATATTTTTTAATAACACTAAAAGTATAAGCTTCAATATATATAGCAATTAACGAAAAACTCAATATTTTCAGGGTTAACCCACAAATTTTGAGTGATATTAAAAAAATATGACAATATTGTTTTATTGCAAATTTGCATCCTCCACTTACATATTATGAAGCTCAAAGAGGTTAGGAACCTTTGTTGTCTCTGTTTCTCTAGATAATAGTGATTTTATAGTGGTTAGTCAACTTATTAAAGCAGTATATGAATTTATACTAAATTAATTGTTTAACATTAGAATGATGTACATGTACCTTGAAAGGTGGTTTAGAATACATTAATAAGAATATATAATATGATTAAAATTTTTTAAACAACACTAAAAGTATAAGCTTCAATATATATAGCAATTAACGAAAAACTCAATATTTTCGTAGGGTTAACCCACATATTTTGAGTGATATTAAAAAAATATGACAATATTGTTTTATTGAAAATTTGCATCCTCCACTTACATAATATGAAGCTCAAAGAGGTTAGGAACCTTTGTTGTCTCTGTTTCTCTAGATAATAGTGATTTTATAGTGGTTAATCCACTTATTTAAGCAGTATATGAATTTAGACTTAATTAATTGTTAAACATTAGAATGATGTGCATGTACCTTGAAAGGTGGTTTAGAATACATTAATAAGAATATAGAATATGGTTAAATATTTTTAAACAACACTAAAAGTATAAGCTTCAAAATATATAGCAATTAACGAAAAACTCAATATTTTCGTAGGGGTTAACCCACAAATTTTGAGTGATATTAAAAAAATATGACAATATTGTTTTATTGCAAATTTGCATCCTCCACTTACATATTATGAAGCTCAAAGAGGTTAGAAACCTTTGTTTTCTCTGTTTCTCAAGATAATAGTGTTTTTATAGTGGTTAATCCACTTATTAAAGCAGTATATGAATTTAGACTAAATTAATTGTTTAACATTAGAATGATGTACATGTACCTTGAAAGGTGGTTTAGAATACATTAATAAGAATATATAATATGATTAAAATTTTTTAAACAACACTAAAAGTATAAGCTTCAATATATATAGCAATTAACGAAAAACTCAATATTTTCGTAGGGTTAACCCACATATTTTGAGTGATATTAAAAAAATATGACAATATTGTTTTATTGAAAATTTGCATCCTCCACTTACATAATATGAAGCTCAAAGAGGTTAGGAACCTTTGTTGTCTCTGTTTCTCTAGATAATAGTGATTTTATAGTGGTTAGTCCACTTATTTAAGCAGTATATGAATTTAGACTAAATTAATTGTTAAACATTAGAATGTTGTGCATGTACCTTGAAAGGTGGTTTAGAATACATTAATAAGAATATAGAATATGGTTAAATATTTTTTATCAACACTAAAAGTATAAGCTTCAAAATATATAGCATTAACTAAAACTCAATATTTTCGTAGAGGGTTAACCCACAAATTTTGAGTGATATTAAAAAAATATGACAATATTGTTTTATTGCAAATTTGCATCCTCCACTTACATATTATGAAGCTCAAAGAGGTTAGAAACCTTTGTTTTCTCTGTTTCTCTAGATAATAGTGATTTTATAGTGGTTAATCCACTTATTTAAACAGTATATGAATTTAGACTAAATTAATTGTTTAACATTAGAATGATGTGCATGTACCTTGAAAGGTGGTTTTGAATACATTAATAAGAATATAGAATATGGTTAAATATTTTTAACAACACTAAAAGTATAAGCTTCAATATATATAGCATTAACTAAAAACTCAATATTTTCAGAGGGTTAACCCACAAATTTTGAGTGATATTAAAAAAATATGACAATATTGTTTTATTGCAAATTTGCATCCTCCACTTACATATTATGAAGCTCAAAGAGGTTAGGAACCTTTGTTTTCTCTGTTTCTCTAGATAATAGTGATTTTATAGTGGTTAGTCCACTTATTTAAGCAGTATATGAATTTAGACTAAATTAATTGTTAAAAATTAGAATGATGTGCATGTACCTTGAAAGGTGGTTTAGAATACATTAATAAGAATATAGAATATGGTTAAATATTTTTTAATAACACTAAAAGTATAAGCTTCAATATATATAGCAATTAACGAAAAACTCAATATTTTCGTAGGGGTTAACCCACAAATTTTGAGTGATATTAAAAAAATATGACAATATTGTTTTATTGCAAATTTGCATCCTCCACTTACATATTATGAAGCTCAAAGAGGTTAGGAACCTTTGTTGTCTCTGTTTCTCTAGATAATAGTGATTTTATAGTGGTTAGTCAACTTATTTAAGCAGTATATGAATTTAGACTAAATTAATTGTTTAACATTAGAATGATGTACATGTACCTTGAAAGGTGGTTTAGAATACATTAATAAGAATATATAATATGATTAAAATTTTTTAAACAACACTAAAAGTATAAGCTTCAATATATATAGCAATTAACGAAAAACTCAATATTTTCGTAGGGTTAACCCACATATTTTGAGTGATATTAAAAAAATATGACAATATTGTTTTATTGAAAATTTGCATCCTCCACTTACATAATATGAAGCTCAAAGAGGTTAGGAACCTTTGTTGTCTCTGTTTCTCTAGATAATAGTGATTTTATAGTGGTTAGTCCACTTATTTAAGCAGTATATGAATTTAGACTAAATTAATTGTTAAACATTAGAATGTTGTGCATGTACCTTGAAAGGTGGTTTAGAATACATTAATAAGAATATAGAATATGGTTAAATATTTTTTATCAACACTAAAAGTATAAGCTTCAAAATATATAGCAATTAACGAAAAACTCAATATTTTCGTAGGGGTTAACCCACAAATTTTGAGTGATATTAAAAAAATATGACAATATTGTTTTATTGCAAATTTGCATCCTCCACTTACATATTATGAAGCTCAAAGAGGTTAGAAACCTTTGTTTTCTCTGTTTCTCTAGATAATAGTGATTTTATAGTGGTTAATCCACTTATTTAAACAGTATATGAATTTAGACTAAATTAATTGTTAAAAATTAGAATTATGTGCATGTACCTTGAAAGGTGGTTTTGAATACATTAATAAGAATATAGAATATGGTTAAATATTTTTAAACAACACTAAAAGTATAAGCTTCAATATATATAGCAATTAACGAAAAACTCAATATTTTCGTAGGGGTTAACCCACAAATTTTGAGTGATATTAAAAAAATATGACAATATTGTTTTATTGCAAATTTGCATCCTCCACTTACATATTATGAAGCTCAAAGAGGTTAGGAACCTTTCTTTTCTCTGTTTCTCTAGATAATAGTGATTTTAT
The DNA here is from genome assembly GCA_016771965.1 of Brassica carinata. Lineage (NCBI taxonomy): Eukaryota > Viridiplantae > Streptophyta > Magnoliopsida > Brassicales > Brassicaceae > Brassica > Brassica carinata. Next base: position 15,293,579 of record CM028688.1, read on the forward strand.
AGTGGTTAGTCCACTTATTTAAGCAGTATATGAATTTAGACTAAATTAATTGTTAAAAATTAGAATGATGTGCATGTACCTTGAAAGGTGGTTTAGAATACATTAATAAAAATATAGAATATGGTTAAATATTTTTAAACAACACTAAAAGTATAAGCTTCAAAATATATATAGCAATTAACGAAAAACTCAATATTTTCGTAGGGGTTAACCCACAAATTTTGAGTGATATTAAAAAAATATGACAATATTGTTTTATTGCAAATTTGCATCCTCCACTTACATATTATGAAGCTCAAAGAGGTTAGAAACCTTTGTTTTCTCTGTTTCTCTAGATAATAGTGATTTTATAGTGGTTAATCCACTTATTTAAACAGTATATAAATTTAGACTAAATTAATTGTTAAAAATTAGAATTATGTGCATGTACCTTGAAAGGTGGTTTTGAATACATTAATAAGAATATAGAATATGGTTAAATATTTTTAAACAACACTAAAAGTATAAGCTTGATATATATAGCAATTAGCGAAAAACTCAATATTTTCAGTAGGTTAACCCACAAATTTTGAGTGATATTAAAAAATATGACAATATTGTTTTATTGCAAATTTGCATCCTCCACTTACATATTATGAAGCTCAAAGGGTTAGGAACCTTTCTTTTCTCTGTTTCTCTAGATAATAGTGATTTTATAGTGGTTAGTCCACTTATTTAAGATATATGAATTTAGACTAAATTAATTGTTAAAAATTAGAATGATGTTCATGTACCTTGAAAGTTGGTTTAGAATACATTAATAAGAATATAGAATATGGTTAAATATTTTTTAATAACACTAAAAGTATTAGCTTCAATATATATAGCAATTAGCGAAAAACTCAATATTTTAGTAGGGTTAACCACAAATTTTGAGTGATATTAAAAAATATGACAATATTGTTTTATTGCAAATTTGCATCCTCCACTTACATATTATGAAGCTCAAAGAGGTTAGGAACCTTTCTTTTCTCTGTTTCTCTAGATAATAGTGATTTTTATAGTGGTTAGTCCACTTATTTAAGCGATATGAATTTAGACTAAATTAATTGTTAAAAATTAGAATGATGTTCATGTACCTTGAAAGGTGGTTTAGAATACATTAATAAGAATATAGAATATGGTTAAATATTTTTAATAACACTAAAAGTATTAGCTTCAATATATAGCAATTAACGAAAAACTCAATATTTTCAGAGGGTTAACCCACAAATTTTGAGTGATATTAAAAAAATATGACAATATTGTTTTATTGCAAATTTGCATCCTCCACTTACATATTATGAAGCTCAAAGAGGTTAGGAACCTTTGTTGTCTCTTTTTCTCTAGATAATAGTGATTTTATAGTGGTTAGTCCACTTATTAAAGCAGTATATGAATTTAGACTAAATTAATTGTTAAACATTAAATGATGTACATGTACCTTGAAAGGTGGTTTAGAATACATTAATAAGAATATAGAATATGGTTAAAAAAATTTTAACAACACTAAAAGAATAAGCTTCAATATATATAGCAATTAACGAAAAACTCAATATTTTAAGTAGGGTTAACCACAAATTTTGAGTGATATTAAAAAAATATGACAATATTGTTTTATTGCAAATTTGCATCCTCCACTTACATATTATGAAGCTCAAAGAGGTTAGGAACCTTCGTTGTCTCTGTTTCTCTAGATAATAATGATTTTATAGTGGTTAGTCCACTTATTTAAGCAGTATATGAATTTAGACTAAATTAATTGTTAAACATTAGAATGATGTGCATGTACCTTGAAAGGTGGTTTAGAATACATTAATAAGAATATAGAATATGGTTAAATATTTTTATCAACACTAAAAGTATAAGCTTCAAAATATATATAGCAATTAACGAAAAACTCAATATTTTAGTAGGGTTAACCCACAAATTTTGAGTGATATTAAAAAATATGACAATATTGTTTTATTAAAAATTTATATCCTCCACTTACATATTATGAAGCTCAAAGAGTTTAGGAACCTTTGTTTTCTCTGTTTCTCTAGATAATAGTGATTTTATAGTGGTTAGTCCACTTATTTAAGCAGTATATGAATTTAGACTAAATTAATTGTTTAACATTAGAATGATGTACATGTACCTTGAAAGGTGGTTTAGAATACATTAATAAGAATATAGAATATGGTTAAATATTTTTAACAACACTAAAAGTATAAGCTTCAATATATATAGCAATTAACGAAAAACTCAATATTTTCGTAGGGGTTAACCCACAAATTTTGAGTGATATTAAAAAAATATGACAATATTGTTTTATTGCAAATTTGCATCCTCCACTTACATATTATGAAGCTCAAAGAGGTTAGGAACCTTTGTTTTCTCTGTTTCTCTAGATAATAGTGATTTTATAGTGGTTAATCCACTTATTTAAGCAGTATATGAATTTAGACTAAATTAATTGTTAAAAATTAGAATGATGTGCATGTACCTTGAAAGGTGGTTTAGAATACATTAATAAGAATATAGAATATGGTTAAATATTTTTTAATAACACTAAAAGTATTAGCTTCAATATATATATAGCAATTAACTTAAAAACTCAATATTTTCAGTAGGGTTAACCCACATATTTTGAGTGATATTAAAAAATATGACAATATTGTTTTATTGCAAATTTGCATCCTCCACTTACATATTATGAAGCTCAAAGAGGTTAGGAACCTTTCTTTTCTCTGTTTCTCTAGATAATAGTGATTTTATAGTGGTTAGTCCACTTATTTAAGCAGTATATGAATTTAGACTAAATTAATTGTTAAAAATTAGAATGATGTGCATGTACCTTGAAAGGTGGTTTAGAATACATTAATAAAAATATAGAATATGGTTAAATATTTTTAAACAACACTAAAAGTATAAGCTTCAAAATATATAGCAATTAACGAAAAACTCAATATTTTCGTAGGGGTTAACCCACAAATTTTGAGTGATATTAAAAAAATATGACAATATTGTTTTATTGCAAATTTGCATCCTCCACTTACATATTATGAAGCTCAAAGAGGTTAGAAACCTTTGTTTTCTGTTTCTCTAGATAATAGTGATTTTATAGTGGTTAATCCACTTATTTAAACAATATATGAATTTAGACTAAATTAATTGTTAAAAATTAGAATTATGTGCATGTACCTTGAAAGGTGGTTTTGAATACATTAATAAGAATATAGAATATGGTTAAATATTTTTAACAACACTAAAAGTATAAGCTTCAATATATATAGCAATTAACTTAAAACTCAATATTTTCAGGGTTAACCCACAAATTTTGAGTGATATTAAAAAATATGACAATATTGTTTTATTGCAAATTTGCATCCTCCACTTACATATTATGAAGCTCAAAGAGGTTAGGAACCTTTCTTTTCTCTGTTTCTAGATAATAGTGATTTTTATAGTGGTTAGTCCACTTATTTAAGCAGTATATGAATTTAGACTAAATTAATTGTTAAAAATTAGAATGATGTTCATGTACCTTGAAAGTTGGTTTAGAATACATTAATAAGAATATAGAATATGGTTAAATATTTTTTAATAACACTAAAAGTATTAGCTTCAATATATATAGCAATTAACGAAAAACTCAATATTTTCAGTAGGGTTAACCACAAATTTTGAGTGATATTAAAAAATATGACAATATTGTTTTATTGCAAATTTGCATCCTCCACTTACATATTATGAAGCTCAAAGAGGTTAGGAACCTTTGTTGTCTCTTTTCTCTAGATAATAGTGATTTTATAGTGGTTAGTCCACTTATTAAAGCGATATATGAATTTAGACTAAATTAATTGTTAAACATTAAATGATGTACATGTACCTTGAAAGGTGGTTTAGAATACATTAATAAGAATATAGAATATGGTTAAAAAAATTTTAACAACACTAAAAGAATAAACTTCAATATATATAGCAATTAACGAATAACTCAATATTTTCGTAGGGGTTAACCCACAAATTTTGAGTGATATTAAAAAAATATGACAATATTGTTTTATTGCAAATTTGCATCCTCCACTTACATATTATGAAGCTCAAAGAGGTAAGGAACCTTCGTTGTCTCTGTTTCTCTAGATAATAATGATTTTATAGTGGTTAGTCCACTTATTTAAGCAGTATATGAATTTAGACTAAATTAATTGTTAAACATTAGAATGTTGTGCATGTACCTTGAAAGGTGGTTTAGAATACATTAATAAGAATATAGAATATGGTTAAATATTTTTTATCAACACTAAAAGTATAAGCTTCAAAATATATAGCAATTAACGATAAACTCAATATTTTTCGTTGGGGTTAACCCACAAATTTTGAGTGATATTAAAAAAATATGACAATATTGTTTTATTAAAAATTTATATCCTCCACTTACATATTATGAAGCTCAAAGAGTTTAGGAACCTTTGTTTTCTCTGTTTCTCTAGATAATAGTGATTTTATAGTGGTTAGTCCACTTATTAAAGCAAGATATGAATTTAGACTAAATTAATTGTTAAACATTAAATGATGTACATGTACCTTGAAAGGTGGTTTAGAATACATTAATAAGAATATAGAATATGGTTAAAAAATTTTAACAACACTAAAAGAATAAGCTTCAATATATAGCAATTAACTAAAAACTCAATATTTTCAGTAGGGTTAACCCACAAATTTTGAGTGATATTAAAAAAATATGACAATATTGTTTTATTGCAAATTTGCATCCTCCACTTACATATTATGAAGCTCAAAGAGGTTAGGAACCTTTGTTTTCTCTGTTTCTCTAGATAATAATGATTTTATAGTGGTTAGTCCACTTATTTAAGCAAGATATGAATTTAGACTAAATTAATTGTTAAACATTAAATGATGTACATGTACCTTGAAAGGTGGTTTAGAATACATTAATAAGAATATAGAATATGGTTAAATATTTTTTATCAACACTAAAAGTATAAGCTTCAAAATATATAGCAATTAACGATAAACTCAATATTTTTCGTTGGGGTTAACCCACAAATTTTGAGTGATATTAAAAAAATATGACAATATTGTTTTATTAAAAATTTATATCCTCCACTTACATATTATGAAGCTCAAAGAGTTTAGGAACCTTTGTTTTCTCTGTTTCTCTAGATAATAGTGATTTTATAGTGGTTAGTCCACTTATTTAAACAGTATATGAATTTAGACTAAATTAATTGTTTAACATTAGAATGATGTACATGTACCTTGAAAGATGGTTTAGAATACATTAATAAGAATATAGAAAATGGTTAAATATTTTTGAACAACACTTAAATTATAAGCTTCAATATATATAGCAATTAACGAAAAACTCAATATTTTCGTTTCGTAGGGGTTAACCCACAAATTTTGAGTGATATTAAAAAAAAATGAAAATATTGTTTAATTGCAAATTTGCATCCTCCACTTACATATTATGAAGCTCAAAGAGGTTAGGAACCTTTGTTTTCTCTGTTTCTCTATATAATAATGATTTTATAGTGGTTAGTCCACTTATTTAAGCAGTATATGAATTTAGACTAAATTAATTATTAAAAATTAGAATGATGTGCATGTACCTTGAAAGGTGGTTTAGAATACATTAATAAGAATATAGAATATGGTTAAATATTTTTTAACAACACTAAAATTATAAGCTTCAATATATATAGCAATTAACGAAAAACTCAATATTTTCGTAGGGGTTAACCCACAAATTTTGAGTGATATTTAAAAAAATATGACAATATTGTTTTATTGCAAATTTGCATCCTCCACTTACATATTATGAAGCTCAAAGAGGTTAGGAACCTTTCTTTTCTCTGTTTCTCTAGATAATAGTGATTTTATAGTGGTTAGTCCACTTATTTAAGCAGTATATGAATTTAGACTAAATTAATTGTTAAAAATTAGAATGATGTGCATGTACCTTGAAAGGTGGTTTAGAATACATTAATAAAAATATAGAATATGGTTAAATATTTTTAGACAACACTAAAAGTATAAGCTTCAAAATATATAGCAATTAACGAAAAACTCACTATTTTCGTAGGGGTTAACCCACAAATTTTGAGTGATATTAAAAAAATATGACAATATTGTTTTATTTCAAATTTGCATCCTCCACTTACATATTATGAAGCTCAAAGAGGTTAGAAACCTTTGTTTTCTCTGTTTCTCTAGATAATAGTGATTTTATAGTGGTTAATCCACTTATTTAAACAATATATGAATTTAGACTAAATTAATTGTTAAAAATTAGAATTATGTGCATGTACCTTGAAAGGTGGTTTTGAATACATTAATAAGAATATAGAATATGGTTAAATATTTTTAAACAACACTAAAAGTATAAGCTTCAATATATATAGCAATTAACGAAAAACTCAATATTTTCGTAGGGGTTAACCCACAAATTTTGAGTGATATTAAAAAAATATGACAATATTGTTTTATTGCAAATTTGCATCCTCCACTTACATATTATGAAGCTCAAAGAGGTTAGGAACCTTTCTTTTCTCTGTTTCTCTAGATAATAGTGATTTTTATAGTGGTTAGTCCACTTATTTAAGCAGTATATGAATTTAGACTAAATTAATTGTTAAAAATTAGAATGATGTTCATGTACCTTGAAAGTTGGTTTAGAATACATTAATAAGAATATAGAATATGGTTAAATATTTTTTAATAACACTAAAAGTATTAGCTTCAATATATATAGCAATTAACGAAAAACTCAATATTTTCGTAGGGGTTAACCCACAAATTTTGAGTGATGTTAAAAAAATATGACAATATTGTTTTATTGCAAATTTGCATCCTCCACTTACATATTATGAAGCTCAAAGAGGTTAGGAACCTTTGTTGTCTCTTTTTCTCTAGATAATAGTGATTTTATAGTGGTTAGTCCACTTATTAAAGCAGTATATGAATTTAGACTAAATTAATTGTTAAACATTAAATGATGTACATGTACCTTGAAAGGTGGTTTAGAATACATTAATAAGAATATAGAATATGGTTAAAAAAATTTTAACAACACTAAAAGAATAAGCTTCAATATATATAGCAATTAACGAAAAACTCAATATTTTGAGTGATATTAAAAAATATGACAATATTGTTTTATGCAAATTTGCATCCTCCACTTACATATTATGAAGCTCAAAGAGGTTAGGAACCTTTGTTTTCTCTGTTTCTCTAGATAATAATGATTTTATAGTGGTTAGTCCACTTATTTAAGCAGTATATGAATTTAGACTAAATTAATTGTTAAAAATTAGAATGATGTGCATGTACCTTGAAAGGTGGTTTAGAATACATTAATAAGAATATAGAATATGGTTAAATATTTTTTAACAACACTAAAAGTATAAGCTTCAATATATATAGCAATTAACGAAAAACTCAATATTTTGAGTGATATTAAAAAATATGACAATATTGTTTTATTGCAAATTTGCATCCTCCACTTACATATTATGAAGCTTAGAGAGGTTAGGAACCTTTGTTTTCTCTGTTTCTCTAGATAGTAATGATTTTATAGTGGTTAGTCCACTTTTTTAAGCAGTATATGAATTTAGACTAAATTAATTGTTAAAAATTAGAATGATGTGCATGTACCTTGAAAGGTGGTTTAGAATACATTAATAAGAATATAGAATATGGTTAAATATTTTTTAACAACACTAAAAGTATAAGCTTCAATATATATAGCAATTAAAGAAAAACTCAATATTTTGAGTGATATTAAAAAAATATGAAAATATTGTTTTATTCCAAATTTGCATCCTCCACTTACATATTATGAAGCTCAAAGATGTTAGGAAACTTTGTTGTCTCTGTTTCTCTAGATAATAGTGATTTTATAGTGGTTAGTCCACTTATTTAAGCAGTATATGAATTTAGACTAAATTAATTGTTAAACATTAGAATGATGTGTATGTACTATGAAAGGTGGTTTAGAATACATTAATATTAATGTAGAATGTGGTTAAATATTTTTAAACAACAATAAAAGTATAAGCTTCAATATATATAGCAATTAACGAAAAACTCAATATTTTCGTAGGGGTTAACCCACAAATTTTGGGTGAAATTAAAAAAAAAACATGACAATATTTTTTTATTGCAAAGTTGCATCCTCCACATTCATATTATGATGGTCAAAGAGGTAATGAACCTTTGTTGTCTCTGTTTCTCTAGATAATAGTGATTTTATAGTGGTTTGTCCACTTATTTAAGCAGTATATGAATTTAGACTAAATTAATTGTTAAACATTAGAAAGATGTCCATGTACCTTGAAAGGTGGTTTAGAATACGTTAATAAGAATATAGATTATGGTTAAATATTTTTAAACAATACTAAAAGTATAAGCTTAAATATATATAGCAATTAACGAAAAACTCAATATTTTCGTAGGGGTTAACCCACAAATTTTGAGTGAAATTAAAAAAACATGACAATATTGTTTTATTGCAAAGTTGCATCCCCCACATTCATATTATGATGGTCAAAGAGGTTAGGAACTTTGTTGTCTCTGTTTCTCTTGATAATAGTGATTTTATAGTGGTTAGTCCACTTATTTAAGCAGTATATGAATTTAGACTAAATTAATTGTTAAACATTTGAATGATTTACATGTACCTTGAAGGTGGTTTAGAATACATTAATAATAATATAGAATATGGTTAAATATTTTTAAACAACACTAAAAATATAAGCTTCAATATATATAGCAACTAACGAAAAACTCAATATTTTCGTAGGGGTTAACCTACAAATTTTGAGTGATATTAAAAAAATATGATTGAATATCACACTAAAATTTACTTTTATTTTGAAAAGACCACAACATCATAGCCAATTAAAATTTATATAATATTTTTAATATATATAATGTTAAAAACCTACTGATACTAAAATTTGATTATAATATACTTTTATTTCAGAGTTATTTTTAAAAATCAATTTAGGTTAGAGTACATGCACAATAGTTGTGTATCAAAGATTGTGCATTTCGATATAAAGCCACAAAATATACTGATGGATCAAGATTTGTGCCCCAAGATTTCGGATTTCGGTCTCGCTAAGCTCTGCAGAAACAAAGAGAGTGCCATATCCTTACTAAACGCGAGAGGGACTGTAGGGTACATTGCTCCTGAGGTGTTTTCCAAGAACTTTGGAGAAGTTTCGCATAAATCGGATGTGTATAGTTATGGAATGGTGGTTCTTGAGATGATCGGGGCAAAGAACATGAAAAGTGTTGGAAACTCTAGATCGGAAAACGTTTCAATGTACTTTCCAGATTGGATCTACGAAGATCTGGAGAGGAAAGAAACCATGAGTTTTTCTAGAGATCATATAATCGAACAAGAAGAGAAAATGGCGAAGAAAATGGCATTGGTTGGTTTGTGGTGTATTCAGACCAGTCCATCTGATCGTCCCCCAATGAAAGAAGTCGTTGAGATGTTAGAGGGAAGTCTTGAAGCCCTCCAGGTACCACCTAAGCCTCTATTGAATTTACCATTTGCAACCCCTTGGGAAAGTGTCGCAGGTAGTCAAGCGACTTCTAATTTCTCGACACTAAACACCAGTTAGAGAAAACAACTCTATAAGGTACACTCTAAGATATGATAAGTTCATAGCTTTTGTAAATGTTGTTGTAAAATAGATGCTAAGATTATTCAAGATGGTATTTGTTTATAATTGTACTGGGTAGTGTCTAGTGTGAGAAAATGATGCATGTTGAAATATTGAGAGATAGAAATGTTTATTAATGTGTTAAAAAATGTATAGATAATCATTTTCTTCATGAAACATAGAGAGATATATAAATCTTTTGAATGTGATTCAACCTCCAGAGTGTTTTTTTTTTCTTTCTATTATGAACAAGTAAAGAAGATTTTATATATATAATAACTAAATAAATAAACGTGTGTTACAAGAAAGAATCTATATGAGGAGGGGCATGTGAAAAAAAACTCACGTGCGGTTAGGAGAAGCTCTTGCTCTGGCCACTGATCTCGTGTAAAGCTCTTCGTATTGTGTAGCCGATGATGCCCAGCTGAAGTCTATGCTCATCACTTTCTCCATCAGTCTCATCCATTTCTCTTCATCCTTCTTGTAGTGGTTAAGTGCTCGCTCCAATGCGTAATTCAAACCCTGTTTCAACACTTCTTGTTTCAGCTATAAACTAAACTAAACTAAAAGAAGAGAGAATCGTTAGCTTACCTGTTCATCAGCGGTTTGAAATGTAAACCCGTTTTGAAACTGGGTTGGTATTGTATCATCATCGATGTCAAAGACACTGAAAATAGTAATGTTCAAAAGTTTGAAACCAATGTCATCTAGTAATGTTTCCTCCAGACAAGGTCTTTATATTTTGGGTTTTACCTGTCATTTAAGCCACCTGTTTTACGCGCGATTGGAATGGAGCCATATCTCATAGCGATCATCTAACGCAAGAGAAAGAATCAGAGAACATAGATTAGTAGCTACTTTGTCACATTCATGATCCTTCTTAGAGATTATGCTTTGTATTAGTAACCTGTGTAAGTCCACAAGGTTCGAAAATGGAAGGAATGATGAACATATCAGATGCTGCGTAGATTGAATGTGACAGAGCTTCATCGTACTTAAGTAACAACCGGACATGATCATGGCTCTTAAACTGTTGTTCAATACCTTCAAATTCCCTCTAATAAAAACCAAAATGAATCAAAGCTCAAAAACCAAAATGAATCAAACTGGAAACTCAAGAGACCAGAAAGGTTATTTACCTGAATATGTGGGACTGGACTAGAACCAAGGAGAACAAACTGTCCACCTAACTCTAACGTTCTGTATATAGCATGTCTGATTAAATGAACTCCTTTCTGTGGCACTAATCTTGTTATGCAACCAACCTAAGTATAATAAATTCAATTGAATCAGTATGCTAAAGAATCTCTCATCAGCATAAGAAGAAACGCAATCAATAAGCATATTACCAAAGGCCGTCTTGACTCGGCTGAAGAAAGTCCAAGCTGCTTTCTAAGTGCGTACTTGTTTTCTTCTTTCCCTTGAAGATCTTTAGCGTTGAACTGAGCCTTAAGGAAAGGGTCCGTGGCTGGATTCCATGAATCTGTGTCAATGCCGTTAAGAATCCCAATGAACTTCTTGGAGTTGGAATTGAGTGTTGAATGGAGTCCCTTTCCTCCCTGTTAATACAAGATTAGTGCGTAAGTAAAAAAAGCTTTGTTTGATTAAAACACTGACAAATAGCAAAAAAAAAAAGGAAGTTCTTGTACCTCAGATGTTCGAACTTCTTGTGCGTAAGTAGGGGACACAGTTGTAACAATGTTTGAGAAAATGATAGCACCCTGGACAAATAGATAAGAGGTGAATAAGAGGAACGTTTTGGTTTATGTTCAAGTCTTTGTAATCCATTTACCTTAACAGGATTGATTCTGTCTCCAGATGAGTGATCTTGCATTCTGTCCGGTCTGTTTAACTGGTTAACATCAAGGCCGCATGATCCAAGATCTGAAGCAGATGAGGTACCTTGATACTCGAAGTTGTGACATGTAAAGCATATTCTTGCAGAATCTAACCCCTTTGGAGCATACAGATCCCAATAAAGCGGCGCCTGTAATAAAAAAAAAAAAAAAAACAAAAAGAGCTTCAAAAGTATCCTAAACAACAAGGCTTATGCCACTGATTAAGACAAAACCGTACAACAAAAGCTGTTTGCCAGTCATGACAATGTATGATGTCTGGTTTCTTGCCGGACTGAAGAAGCAACTCTAATGCAGCTCGGCTGAAATACGAGAAACGTTTGAAATCATCTTTCTCTCCGTAAAACTGTCCTCTCCAAAAGAACTTGCTCGGATGTTGAGGCTCGATGAAATGTACAGGCAAACCTTTATAAGAAATAAGAAACTTTGATTAACACATAAAGAAACAGAGTAAATAAAATCAAAGTCTCTTCCTCACCTTCAACAGTGCCTATCCAGATTTTGTTTTTATATAGCTTCCCATCAAAGTATGACTCCACAACAGTATCCAAAGCCTGGTGTGAATTTATCAAACCATCATCAAGAATACTGAAATTTTTTTGAAGTCCTCTTATTATTTAGAGCAACAACATTACCCTTAAGTCACGGACGCGATCATATTGCATGCAGTCATATTTGGGAAGGATAATCTCCACCAAATGGCCTCTTCTTTGCAATGCCTTACCAAGACCTGCCACAACATCCCCCAAACCTCCCACCTACAAAATAATTACATAAGATGACAAAGTTGAAAATCAACATGAATGCAACACAAGTTCTCAGTGGTTTGCTGAACAAACCTTAGCTACAGGTGCCATCTCAGCTGCAATGTGCACAACATACAATCCTTGACTAGAATCAACACCAGAAAGAAGAAAATAAGTTACTCTGTTATTAGTGATAACTTAATAAATATTTTCATTATATTCAGAGATATTATTTAAATCAATAAATTAACTGCATGCTTTTTTGGTTAGTGGCTTCTACTCGTTTTAATGAAACTTTTTTTTTACTCGGTAAAATTATAAACTAAGAAGAATAATTATATATATAATTAAAAAGTTAAAAACAAATTTTTTTTGAAAATAATATTATTAAAATCAATTAATTAATGAATTAGTTAAAACATAAAATTATTAAAATATGACAAATAAATTAATGAGTAAGTTAAAATTACTTAAAATATGAAAAATAGGTAAAATAACCTAAAATTATGGAGAAGTTGACAAATAAGAAAAATTACCTAAAACCATGGAGAAGTTGACACATAAACAAAATCACTTTATAAATAATAGTATAGATTATATTTAATTTTAAATAACCAAATATATAAAATTTAATTAAATCTTTAATGATAAAGTAGAGAAAAAAAACAGGAAGGAATGGAGGGATATTTTTAAGTATATAGAGAAATAAGATTATCATGGAGAATTTTTGGTCCACGTGGCGCCACGATGCTTTTCAAAAATCTTATCCAAGCCTTCGTTTCCTACCTCTCCTCAGTTCTCTCCCTTCTCCAATGGATCCCCTTTCTTCTCTCCAAACAATGAACAAACCAAAAAACTAAACAAAGAAAAACATGGCGACTGCTATGTTCTCCTTCTCTCCTATCGCTCAGTTCCACTCTTCTTCTTTTTCCCTCAAACAGACACAGTTTTATGGCAAGAAACACCAACAGCTTCACCACAAAATCTTCATCACCACAAGTCACCAATCTGCACCTTCCCGCTGCTCAGCCGTTTCAAGAGACGACGCCACAACCCCCGAACTCGAAGAAGCAGAAGAACAAGCCGTTGAGAAACTAAGAAGAGAGGAGGAGAAATTCGCGGTTCTCAACACTGGAATCTACGAGTGCAGATCGTGCGGGTACAAGTACGACGAGTCAGCGGGTGATCCGTCGTACCCGATCCCTCCCGGGTTTCAGTTTGATAAGCTGCCTGAGGACTGGAGATGTCCGACTTGCGGAGCAGCTCAGAGTTTCTTCGAGAGTAAAATGGTTGAGATTGCTGGCTTTGCTCAGAACCAGCAATATGGACTCGGGGGTAACGCGCTTACCTCTGGTCAGAAGACTGCTTTGATCTTCGGGAGTCTCTTCCTCTTCTTCATGCTTTTCTTGAGTGGCTATTTCATCCAATAGCTAGCTGCCTCGTGTTTTTGTTTTTACTATTGTTATGTTAATCATCATGTTGTTTATCTATTATTATACACCACTAGTTCTCCTTTATAAAACGGAAGCTACATTATACATTTGGATTCAGCTAGAGGCTGGATATATAGAGAATTGCAACAGTTAAGAATCAATGGCTTAATACAACACTGAACTACTTTTTCTTAAATTCGCGTGCCAAACAGCACTTTAACTGCCTTGCGCTCTTCAGTATGTTAGCCACTATTTTCTTCTCTTGTGTTGTAGTTCTTTCACTTGAAAGTATGTAGATTGAACATCAAACATCTGAACTTGGTCCTCTTCAATGACCTTCAGTGAGCATTAATGTAATACAAGGGCGTTCTTTGCACTAACAGAATACATGTTATGGTGTGTTAGACCCTAAAACTAAAACTGAAGACAATGAAACCAATTGAATAAAGAAACTAAAGCCATCAGGTTCGGTCAAAAATATATATACCTTGCTGATGCTGAGAACTTGTAGTTTAGGAGAACTTTTTCGAGCATCCAAGTAAGTAGAGACCACTACCCTCAAAGCTTCTAAAACCAGAGCTCTGTTCAATACCATTGATCTGTCCGAAATCTTTCATTTTAAGAATGCTCGAGTACGAAACAATCATCAAAAATCAAGTTTTGGAACCATCGTCCAAAGAAACCTCCATCTGTGGGGACTAAAGTTTTTTCTCATCTAAAACCATGAAATTTGGATTTTTATTTTTATAACTAAAAAACTTCTCGGAAACACTATAAAAACACCTAAAACACTCTGAAATGACAAGTTCAATAACACCAGATTTTAAAATGATTTTTAAAATCTACGTTTGAATAACAGTGGATTAGTCATTTTAAAACAAATCACCTCAAACACTTAATTGAATACACCTAGAAACAGGAACGGGATCTGGTTTCTCGCCAACAACTTCAAGTCGTCTTATTAGTTTACGAGAAAAAAGAAAGTACACTTTAATACGTGGAAAGATTGAAAAGAAGCGTTTCCCACACCCAGTGGCAATTCCTTTTTCTTTATGCTTACGTAATCGCATACGTCAAAGACTTGTGACGTCGTTACAGTCTTTCCACTATTTAAACCCCACTAGTGACACTCCTTTCTTCTCCACTAATTGAACTCCATTTCTACTTTACCATCTTAATTCCTCGTATCTCCACCGCAAACATGGCTCCATCTACGAAGACGGTCAGTGTTGTTTCACGATCACAAGATATCATATTCTTTTTTTCCCCTTCCTCGTACATAACGAGTTTTTTTTTTTTTTGGCGTCTCTTTATAGGTTTTGATCCCTATTGCCCACGGTACGGAGCCTCTAGAAGCGGTGGCAATGATCACCACGTTACGGCGAGGTGGTGCTGACGTGACGGTGGCGTCCGTCGAGGCTCAGGTTGGCGTTGATGCTTGTCATGGTATCAAGATGGTCGCTGATACTCTCCTCTCTGATATTACCGATTCTGTTTTCGACCTTATTGTGCTCCCCGTAAGTCTCTCAATAGATTATTGCTTCTCTCATGTTTGCTCGAGAATTATTTTGGTAATATTATATATATGATTGGTAAAAAAGGGAGGGCTTCCCGGCGGCGAGACTCTAAAAAACTGTAAACCTTTGGAGAATATGGTAAAGAAACAAGACGCAGATGGACGACTTAACGCAGCTATATGTTGTGCTCCTGCGTTGGCTCTTGGTACTTGGGGTCTACTGCAAGGCAAGAAAGTAAGTATTTAATAATCCTGTTTTCATGAGTTCTTGTCTTATATGTCTTGATTTATATACATGGTGTTTTAATTACTTGTAGGCAACGGGTTACCCGGTTTTTATGGAGAAACTTGCTGCTACTTGTGCCACTGCTGTTGAGTCAAGAGTACAGATAGATGGAAGAATAGTTACCAGTCGTGGACCAGGAACCACCATAGAATTCTCCATCACGCTTGTAGAGCAGTTGTACGGGAAAGAGAAAGCTGATGAAGTCTCTAGTATCTTGGTATGTTTTGTCTCAACGGAGAATCTTAGTGAGCAGTATAGTAATTATGCTAATATTCTCTTAGTTAGACTTACCTGCTCTCCTTCTGAAATCAGCTGGTTCGTCCTAACCCTGGCGAGGAGTATACTTTTACTGAGCTTAACAAAACGGAGTGGTTATTTGAAGATACGCCACAGGTATGTATGTATATGTTCAGTTGCCTCTCCACTTGGTACTTTATTTTGCCAAGAAAGACTCTGTCTAGTCGTTTATAAGCCTGAATGATAGTGTTTTTCCCATTTCAGATTCTTGTACCCATTGCAGAGGACTCAGAGGAGACTGAGGCTATAGCGCTTGTAGATATCCTGAGGCGGGCAAAAGCAAATGTGGTGATTGCTGCAATTGGTAATAGTTTGGAAGTTGTAGGATCATGCAAAGCTAAGCTAGTAGCAGATGTGCTTCTTGATGAGGTTGCAGAGAAGTCATTCGATCTGATTGTGTTGCCTGTGAGTAGTGCTAACTCCTCAAAACATGACAACTTATTATAAGTCTCAAAGAAAACTTTGAAATTATATATTACGATGACAAATAATCAAAACTATAGGGCGGTAATGGTGCTCAAAGATTTGCAAGCTGTGAGACACTGGTGAATATGTTAAAGAAACAGGCAGAAGCAAACAAACCATATGGAGGAATCTGTAAAGCGTCTGTTTACGTCTTTGAGCCTAATGGTTTACTCAAGGTGCATTAATCAATCAAATCGATTCTTGAATTGTAGGTTCTTGTTTATTTAGATCTTGAGTCATTAAACTAAAGATCTAAGAGGGATGTTTTTGTATAGGGTAAAAAGGCAACTACTCACCCAAGGGTGAGCGACGAGCTTTCAGACCAGAGTCACATCGAGCATAGAGTCGTTGTGGACGGAAATGTTATAACCAGCCGAGCTCCAGGGACTGCAATGGAGTTCTCACTTGCAATCGTGGAGAAGTTTTACGGCCGACAGAAAGCGCTTCAGCTTGCAAAGGCAACGCTTGTTTAATAAGACTCAGCCTTTAAGAAGTTGTGTCTCTCCTGGTGGGATGAGTTGCTTTGTAATATGAGCTAGTGTGTGTTTGTGTGTAATTTATGTCTTATAATCCATAAATAAACGTTGACAAAAAAAATCCATAAGTAAACAAGATTCCTTTTGCTAAGACAATATTTTAATGTTACATAAACTTGAAAGAGAGAACAAAACATTAGACAAAAATTATTTCTATTGGATTGAAAACAAAGTAGAAGTATAGTTTACAACATTATATAAATGATCAAAAACAAGAGTATCCTCATATCTGAATTTTTTTGAATATCCGCAAAGTTAAAAATAGCTTCAAAGCAGAGAAAAACCTCGAAAATATAACTTTTAAACTTAAATAAGAAGAAAACAAGTACAATAAATTGAATATATAGTTTTATTTGAATCTAACACACTAAAGCACAAATCCCTTATATTTTATTTAAGAAGCATTACAGCATTTTAGAATCATCGAAGAAATAATTTGGTCCATCTAAACATATACTACATTTTTTCATTAAATTAACCATAAAATTGATCATTAATGTATAACAAAATATTCCTTATTCTTTCTTTAAATAAAATCTACATAATTATCTAACATGATTACAATATATATGATCAACATTTTTGAAAATAAAGATTTTATAACAATTTGTGTATATTCTATCATTTTAATTGTATATTATCTAAATTAATTATACCATCACATTAACAATATAATAAAAATTTAAGGTTTGCCGTATATATTATATTTTGAAATTTTATAAATATTTATAAAGTATTAAAACTTTTAAAAATTCCACACTGAATTTTACTGATCAATATTTTAATTTTCTTTATATCAGGATAAAAGTAATTATAAAACTATTTAGAAGATATAAAGATCTTGAAGAGAAGTTTCAACAGTTCAGAGCTCATTTACATACCACAGACACAGAATTTAAGGGCGGACAGTCCGCATGCAATGCAAAGAAGCAATCGTCGTTTGTTGTCCATATGGATACGGAGCTCCCAGTTTGATTTGCAGAGTCTATACGAGTCTGTTATGTTGACAAAAAAACTATATGATCAAGAAGGCTCATTTAATATATAGTCATATTAAAATATATAACTATTTTAATGTTCTTAAATTAAACTATATCCCATATGGATATATATATATATATATGTCAGTATCCATGAAATTTAAAATATAGTATATATCTATCTAAGTATCAATTAAATTTAATTATATACCATATAAAATAGATAAAAGTGATTGATTGGATTTATTTATCATAAATGATTGTAAATAAATAAGAATAGTTGTTTTGATTAATGTGCTCATGACAATTTAATTATATACGTAATATTTACTGATTTTTCAATTATTCATTATATTTATTATATTATTATTTCATAATATACAGAAGAACGCAAAATAAATAATAATATATAAAATAATTTTTATATACAATTTTCCTTCCGTGCAAAACGCAGATCTTAAACTAGTTGAATTTGTATTTTTACTCAAACTTAACACATATAAGCACAAAAGTACATATCTATAATTTATATATCTACTTTTTAGAAAGGAAATATGAAAACTATGAAATGAAAACATGCAAAAAACAAGATAAAGTGGTACGAAAGAGATGAGAAAAAAAAAGATAAGAAATTAATATAGAGTTTGGTATCTTCAAGTTCAAAGACATTATAGAGAGATTAGAAAATTATAGAGAGAAAGAGAAACATTATATCTTTGTTGCAACCATTTGAGAAAAAGGGAGAGAGTATGTATTTTTTGTACATCGAGACAAAATTTCCAATTATATTTAAAAATTTCAACATAGAAAACTTCTAAAGAGGTCTGTTAGTGCATTACAGTTTATGTTCCTTTTTTCGTTTGACTGAATTTGAGATATAAATTTGCATTCAAATTCAAAATTTAGGTCGTTTTTTTGTAAATTGCTCCATTACATCCGCTAAACCGTCACATTCATTATATAAAAATGCTTGTACAAAAGAACAAATTGTGGTATTTATTTTTTTTTTTTTTGGTAACTCTAGTATCTGGGCAGCCACATTTCCAACTATCCCCTCGTAAGGGGTCCAGCGCCCCAACGGAAGGGATGTTAAATCCGTTGTGGCCAAGATTTGAACCCGGGTGGCGGGCAGTACAGCTGTACCTCCTTTACCACCAAGCTACGAGCGCTTGGTTAAAAAACTGTGAAGGGTTAAACTTTTTATAGTGACTGGCCCCACCCCTAAGGGCACCCGCACAGAAATCCTCAAGGCGTATCCGAGAAACCTATAGACCTTAGGTCCAGGCCATCTGCGGATACAGGATTTTTGTAAGGCACAGTACCACCCCGGCGCCAGAGTGTCGAACCTGCGACCTCTGGCACTCATGTGTGAGAAACACCCTTGTAGTGCCACTAGGCCACCAAGAAATTCTCAAAAAACTGTGAAGGGTTAAACTTTTTATAGTGACTGGCCCCACCCGAAGGCACCCGCCTGAGAAATCCTCAAGGCGTGCCGAAACCTATAGGCCTTAGGTCCGGACCATCTGCGGGTACAGGATTTTTGTAAGGCCGCAGTACCATCCGGCGAGTGTCGAACCTGCGACCTCTGGCACTCATGTGTGAGAAACACCCTTGTACTGCCACTAGGCCACCAAGAAGTTCTCAAAACTGTGAAGGGTTAAACTTTTTATAGTGACTGGCCCCACCCCGAAGGGCACCCGCACAGAAATCCTCAAGGCGTACCCGAGAAACCTATAGGCCTTAGGTCCAGACCATCTGCGGGTACAGGATTTTTGTAAGGCACAGTACCACCCGGCGCCGAGTGTCGAACCTGCGACCTCGGCACTCATGTGTGAAACACCCTTGTACTGCCACTAGGCCACCAAGAAGTTCTCCAAAACTGTGAAGGGTTAAACTTTTTATAGTGACTGGCCCCACCCCGAAGGGCACCCGCACAGAAATCCTCAAGGCGTACCCGAGAAATCTATAGGCCTTAGGTCCAGGCCATCTGCGGGTACAGGATTTTTGTAAGGCACAGTACCACCCCGGCGCCAGAGTGTCGAACCTGCGACCTCGGCACTCATGTGTGAAACACCCTTGTAGTGCCACTAGGCCACCAAGAAGTTCTCAAAGCGTGAAGGGTTAAACTTTTATAGTGACTGGCCCCACCCCGAAGGGCACCCGCACAGAAATCCTCAAGGCGTACCCGAGAAATCTATAGGCCTTAGGTCCAGGCCATCTGCGGGTACAGGATTTTTGTAAGGCACAGTACCACCCCGGCGCCAGAGTGTCGAACCTGCGACCTCTGGCACTCATGTGTGAGAAACACCCTTGTACTGCCACTAGGCCACCAAGAAGTTCTCAAACTGTGAAGGGTTAAACTTTTATAGTGGCCCCACCCGAAGGCACCCGCCTGAAATCCTCAAGGCGTGCCGAGAAATCTATAGGCCTTAGGTCCGGGCCATCTGCGGGTACAGGATTTTTGTAAGGCACAGTACCACCCGGCGCCGAGTGTCGAACCTGCGACCTCGGCACTCATGTGTGAGAAACACCCTTATTGGATTTATTTATCATAAATGATTGTAAATAAATAAGAATAGTTGTTTTGATTAATGTGCTCATGACAATTTAATTATATCGTAATATTTACTGATTTTTCAATTATTCATTATATTTATTATATTATTATTTCATAATATACAGAAGAGCATAAAATAAATAATAATATATAAAATAATTTTTATATACAATTTTCCTTCCGTGCAAAACGCAGATCTTAAACTAGTTGAATTTGTATTTTTACTCAAACTTAACACATATAAGCACAAAAGTACATATCTATAATTTATATATCTACTTTTTAGAAAGGAAATATGAAAACTATGAAATGAAAACATGCAAAAAACAAGATAAAGTGGTACGAAAGAGATGAGAAAAAAAAAGATAAGAAATTAATATAGAGTTTGGTATCTTCAAGTTCAAAGACATTATAGAGAGATTAGAAAATTATAGAGAGAAAGAGAAACATTATATCTTTGTTGCAACCATTTGAGAAAAAGGGAGAGAGTATGTATTTTTTGTACATCGAGACAAAATTTCCAATTATATTTAAAAATTTCAACATAGAAAACTTCTAAAGAGGTCTGTTAGTGCATTACAGTTTATGTTCCTTTTTTCGTTTGACTGAATTTGAGATATAAATTTGCATTCAAATTCAAAATTTAGGTCGTTTTTTTGTAAATTGCTCCATTACATCCGCTAAACCGTCACATTCATTATATAAAAATGCTTGTACAAAAGAACAAATTGTGGTATTTATTTTTTTTTTTTTTGGTAACTCTAGTATCACGGGCAGCCACATTTCCAACTATCCTCGTAAGGGGTCCAAAGTCCAACGAAGGGATGTTAAATCCGTTGTGGCCAAGATTTGAACCCGGTGTATGGCAGACAATTGCCTCTCTTTACCACCAAGCTCTGGCTTGGTTAAAAAGCGTGAAGGGTTAAACTTTTATAGTGACTGGCCCCACCCGAAGAACACCCGCCTGAAATCCTCAAAGTATCCGAGAAACCTATAGACCTTAGGTCCAGGCCATCTGCAGTGCAGGATTTTTGTAAGGCACAGTACCATCCGGCGAGTGTCGAACCTGCGACCTCGGCACTCATGTGTGAAAACACCCTTGTAGTGCCACTAGGCCACCAAGAAATTCTCAAAAAGCGTGAAGGGTTAAACTTTTATAGTGACTGGCCCCACCCGAAGAACACCCGCCTGAAATCCTCAAAGCGTGCAGAAATCTATAGGCCTTAGGTCCGGGCCATCTGCAGTGCAGGATTTTTGTAAGGCCGCAGTACCATCCGGCGAGTGTCGAACCTGCGACCTCGGCACTCATGTGTGAGAAACACCCTTGTCGCCACTAGGCCACCAAGAAGTTCTCAAAGCTGTGAAGGGTTAAACTTTTATAGTGGTGGCCCCACCCGAAGAACACCCGCCTGAAATCCTCAAGGCGTGCCGAAATCTATAGGCCTTAGGTCCGGGCCATCTGCAGTGCAGGATTTTTGTAAGGCCGCAGTACCATCCGGCGAGTGTCGAACCTCACGACCTCGGCACTCATATGTGAGAAACACCCTTGTACGCCACTAGGCCACCAAGAAGTTCTCCAAAGCGTGAAGGGTTAAACTTTTATAGTGACTGGCCCCACCCGAAGAACACCCGCCTGAAATCCTCAAGGCGTGCAGAAATCTATAGGCCTTAGGTCCGGGCCATCTGCAGTGCAGGATTTTTGTAAGGCACGATACCACCCGGCGCCGAGTGTCGAACCTGCGACCTCGGCACTCATGTGTGAGAAACACCCTTGTCGCCACTAGGTCACCAAGAAGTTCTCAAAGCGTGAAGGGTTAAACTTTTATAGTGACTGGCCCCACCCGAAGAACACCCGCCTGAAATCCTCAAGGCGTGCAGAAATCTATAGGCCTTAGGTCCGGGCCATCTGCAGTGCAGGATTTTTGTAAGGCACGATACCACCCGGCGCCGAGTGTCGAACCTGCGACCTCGGCACTCATGTGTGAGAAACACCCTTGTACGCCACTAGGCCACCAAGAAGTTCTCGAAGCGTGAAGGGTTAAACTTTTATAGTGACTGGCCCCACCCGAAGGACACCCGCACGAAATCCTCAAGGCGTGCCGAAATCTATAGGCCTTAGGTCCGGGCCATCTGCAGTGCAGGATTTTTGTAAGGCACGATACCACCCGGCGCCGAGTGTCGAACCTGCGACCTCGGCACTCATGTGTGAGAAACACCCTTGTACGCCACTAGGCCACCAAGAAGTTCTCAAAACTGTGAAGGGTTAAACTTTTTATAGTGACTGGCCCCATCCCGAAGGACACCCGCACGAAATCCTCAAGGCGTGCCGAAATCTATAGGCCTTAGGTCCAGGCCATCTGCAGTGCAGGATTTTTGTA
The DNA here is from genome assembly GCA_016771965.1 of Brassica carinata. Lineage (NCBI taxonomy): Eukaryota > Viridiplantae > Streptophyta > Magnoliopsida > Brassicales > Brassicaceae > Brassica > Brassica carinata. The sequence continues at coordinate 15,316,333 of CM028688.1, forward strand.
AGGCACAAGATTCTCGGCGCCAGAGTGTCGAACCTGCGACCTCGGCACTCATATGTGAGAAACACCCTTATGCGCCACTAGGCCACCAAGAAGTTCTCCAAAGCGTGAAGGGTTAAACTTTTATAGTGACTGGCCCCACCCGAAGGACACCCTACGAAATCCTCAAAGCGTGCAGAAATCTATAGGCCTTAGGTCCAGGCCATCTGCAGTGCAGGATTTTTGTAAGGCAGTACCACCCGGCCAGTGTCGAACCTGCGACCTCGGCACTCATGTGTGAGAAACACCCTTGTACGCCACTAGGTCACCAAGAAGTTCTCAAAGCGTGAAGGGTTAAACTTTTATAGTGACTGGCCCCACCCGAAGGACACCCTACGAAATCCTCAAGGCGTGCCGAAATCTATAGGCCTTAGGTCCAGGCCATCTGCAGTGCAGGATTTTTGTAAGGCACGATACCACCTCGGCGCCGAGTGTCGAACCTGCGACCTCGGCACTCATATGTGAGAAACACCCTTGTACGCCACTAGGCCACCAAGAAGTTCTCCAAAGCGTGAAGGGTTAAACTTTTATAGTGGTGGCCCCACCCGAAGGACACCCGCACGAAATCCTCAAGGCGTGCCGAAATCTATAGGCCTTAGGTCCGGGCCATCTGCAGTGCAGGATTTTTGTAAGGCACAGTACCACCGGCCAGTGTCGAACCTGCGACCTCGGCACTCATGTGTGAGAAACACCCTTATGCGCCACTAGGCCACCAAGAAGTTCTCAAAGCTGTGAAGGGTTAAACTTTTATAGTGACTGGCCCCACCCGAAGGACACCCGCCGAGAAATCCTCAAGGCGTGCAGAAACTATAGGCCTTAGGTCCAGGCCATCTGCAGTGCAGGATTTTTGTAAGGACCGTTTCGGCCAGTGTCGAACCTGCGACCTCGGCACTCATGTGAGAAACACCCTTATGCGCCACTAGGCCACCAAGAAGTTCTCAAAGCGTGAAGGGTTAAACTTTTATAGTGGTGGCCCCACCCGAAGGCACCGCCTGAAATCCTCAAAGCGTGCAGAAATCTATAGGCCTTAGGTCCGGGCCATCTGCAGTGCAGGATTTTTGTAAGGCCGCAGTACCATCCGGCGCCGAGTGTCGAACCTCACGACCTCGGCACTCATATGTGAGAAACACCCTTGTACGCCACTAGGCCACCAAGAAGTTCTCCAAAGCGTGAAGGGTTAAACTTTTATAGTGACTGGCCCCACCCGAAGGCACCGCCTGAGAAATCCTCAAGGCGTGCAGAAATCTATAGGCCTTAGGTCCGGGCCATCTGCAGTGCAGGATTTTTGTAAGGCACAGTACCATCCGGCGAGTGTCGAACCTGCGACCTCGGCACTCATGTGAGAAACACCCTTGTACGCCACTAGGCCACCAAGAAGTTCTCGAAGCTGTGAAGGGTTAAACTTTTATAGTGACTGGCCCCACCCGAAGGACACCGCCGAGAAATCCTCAAGGCGTGCAGAAATCTATAGGCCTTAGGTCCGGGCCATCTGCAGTGCAGGATTTTTGTAAGGCACATACCACCGGCGCCGAGTGTCGAACCTGCGACCTCGGCACTCATGTGTGAGAAACACCCTTATGCGCCACTAGGCCACCAAGAAGTTCTCAAAGCGTGAAGGGTTAAACTTTTATAGTGGTGGCCCCACCCGAAGGCACCGCCTGAGAAATCCTCAAGGCGTGCCGAAATCTATAGGCCTTAGGTCCAGGCCATCTGCAGTGCAGGATTTTTGTAAGGCAGTACCATCCGGCGAGTGTCGAACCTGCGACCTCGGCACTCATATGTGAGAAACACCCTTGTACTGTCACTAGGCCACCAAGAAGTTCTCAAAAAAAAAAAAATGAATTGTAAGCGTTCAATCAAACAAAACTCTTACATTGACGACAACTCCTTTTGATGCTAGTGTTGAATCTGATTTTGGTCGGCTTTGATAAAAAGAGATAAACTCGATTGTGGGTTATTTCAAAGTCGTTTTTAACTGAAAAAGGTAATGTTATAATGTGCGTGAAAAAGGAGGAAACTTTATATATCTTTACAGCTAACGTCGAAGGTTTGTTTTAGAATTTACTTAGGAGTTAGGACATAACGATTTTGTATTTGTATGGATCGACAGGACATTGATTTATGCTACGTCTGGAAACTTAAATTTATGCTGCACCATTTTCAAGTTTTTGTTACACTATCATCTAAATCGTTTTCATAATTTTCTTGATGCTGGAGAAAAACGCATTTCCACCTTTTGCCTTTCAGCTCAATAGTGAAGTAGTATCTTACTAGAAAATAATTGCAAGAGGGTTTTCACTATTCAGTTAATTAGTGGATGAATTGGTCCGATCAAGGTAACTAATGATGCCTTCTAGCTTTGGAATGATAGGACACCATCTGTTCTTAATTATACGATTTTATAATCAGATTATATTACTAGAATAATCATATACGTCCCATTGGCTTCGACAACCACGTGAATTCATGTGAAGTTGGTCCTTCCTGTCGGGCCATTAATAAAGAATTACGGAGTATATTGAATTGAAAGTTTTGAAACGATTTGTATTAAAACGATAAATTTATTATTATTTAAACAGATTTTTAAATTTTTATTTAAAATCTATTTGTTATTGAACTAGAAATTTTATAACCAGAAATCCACTATAATGAAATATATAAATGTTGTGAGTTTTAGATATTTTCAGGTGATATTAAAGTGTTTTTGGATAAGTTTTCTTAGCTTTAAAAATAAAGAAAGTATGAGCAAGACGATGGATTACTCTCTCACCGATTTTACATGTTGGAGGATGCAAAATCTCATGAGTAATGCTCGACACGGAAAGCTCGGCTGATGTCTTTTTCTATGACACCTTTAAGCGAATGGGTTACACCAAGTCATTATTAAAAGAAGAATTAACAAAAATAGTCGACTTTACCGGTGAAACGGCATACTCTCTCAGGTCATCAATATTAGCAGTAACCGCAGGAGACTTTAGAAGAATCATCAGATTCATCGTAACAGATCGGTCAGCTTCTTTCGGTGCCATACTCAGAAGGCCATGGATTTATAGCATGAATGATGTGCCGTTAACCTACTATCAATGCCTTAAGTTTCCATCTCCAGAAGGTTAAAACCATCCGTGGAAGCCAAAAGAGCTAGAGGAGATTCTATATGACCAGCTTTAAAGACATCAAGTCATCATAATCGACCTAATAAACCAAAGGCAAGCTGGCACTAAGCCTGAAATCTTGATCTACAATGATGAATAATAAAAATATGCGCTATCGCGCAGGACTAAACTAAATCAGGACATAATAACCAGACAAAAATAATAATTGAACTACATTTGGCTTGATCCCTTGACGAGGGTACATAAGCAGCTCAAGCTCGAGCCTGGCCACCTTCCCCCAAATTTGCGTAAAACCAAGATGAGAGTGAACCTTCCAAATTAGATTCAAGCCAGACACCCGACAAAACCTTTATTACGCCTCGATATCCACCTCGAGATGAACTCATGATTCTTATAAATTCTTCAGCAACTGTAACCTACTCAAATATCTGAAAAATTGTTATGAGTTCATACGGTTCCTCACAGCATCCAGAAAAACTTTGGATAAAAATACCCATCGGCCTCACCTTCTCTCACACTACCGCCTCCTACACCCATGAGGTGTATGATAAGTTATCTCCCTGTGTAAAGACAATCACAAATTACATTCTTTATCGCATAGGAGACAAGCTCAACCTCAAGCGTTGTTCAACCGTTGCGGCAAACTGTTGTTTCCCTCCATGGCCTGAAACCGACTCTCTTCAGTAAAAAAAAAGCTAGGAAGGGAACCAAAATAGACAAGGGCCTGCAAACAGAACTTTATACCTTAGCATGTGCAACCGCTATTCTCTTATAAGTGTCATACTCGACAATGTTAAGAATAGATGGAAGAGGACACCCACCGGCTTGAAATGTCTCACCAGATGAGAAACACTACTCGGGTCCAATAATGGGACAATCCTTCGCATGAGTAAACCTCCAATGGAAAGGCTTAGTCCCAGTGGTGTGACTTGACGATTTTGGGGGACGATCGTAATCATCAGAACCAGCCAGACTTGTTGATTCATACCAGTCACGTTGGCTGTAAAACACCTCCGCGGCTGAGGGCATTGATACTGTCTCAGGTTACTTGAGGATAGACAGGAAGACGAATCTCTTCCCTTAGAACCTCGGTCAAGGCATTCGATGACATTGACATATGGATCCTGCTCGAGGAAAGTACGTAGGTCATATCCTTGTATACATTGTTCGTAACTGTTGAAGAAAATGTAAAAGGAGATAAACAAATGAAGTCCTTGGTGCTCGGATTTATATCTAAAGACTCGGGATCGACAAGCAAGAGGAGGAGCAGATAATGAAAGATTAGCGACATGTCAACTGAGTATAAAAGGAGAATGGTGAATGACGGAAGAGGATTCATTCCCGCATACACACACATAGACATTGTGCTCTCACCCAAAGACACCGACCTTGCTTTGTTTATCATACTTGTTCTATCTTTCGATTCTTGTTAACTCTTTTGATCCTGTAACTAAATTGTCATCAATATAATCCATTTTTGTCAACTTGAACGAGGATGATTACATCGTTGTTGTTCTAAGAATTTTGTGTTCAAAAGTTCTTTCTTTCCTATTTATATACAATTACTCTCAACTAGTTTCTGTGGGTTTTATGATCTACATGTGTCATGTTATAAAGTGGCAAGTTGGCCTTAAATATTAAGGAGCGTCAGAAAATCATAACAATATAAAATAAAGATATTGAATCCACACAGCACAAGTCACATTAAAGTTTACAAGAATAAGCTAAAGCTATAATAAAATTGTTCTTTTATTTGTTGTTAAGCAATAAGCAAATAAGTAATGAAATTAAAAAAAAGATGTTAATATGCATTAATAGGCATAATTTAAATAAGATTTTACTGAAAATGTTATCAGACACGATTACTTAGTCTTTATGAAATGGAACACTCTGCCATTCTGCAATACTGATTATATCATCTTCCAGTTCCACATCCAGACGTCGGCTTGTCTGGATTAACTTCTTCCACAGCGAAGGACTCCCGATGGGTTGCCCATTGTATAGGACGTATAGGTGGGTAGCGATGATAAATTTCATTATAAAACCAAATTATAGAAGTGACAGTACCGTAGACCCATCACCCATGTTAAAAGAACATATAGCATGAGCTAGAAAAGCCGAGATTTGTATAAAAAGTGAAACAAGGCAGAGATCCGACAAACGTTAAGAGATAGCTAGAAAGAGCACAAAAATGCGCACAGATTACATAGGAAATACGAACCAAAGACCACACATGTAGTCAGTCACACGGAGTAGAGATGGAGATAAGAGAATCCTATCAAAATAAGTTAGTGATGTCGAGATCCACCGATGAGTGTGGTACAACCCTAACACTTTACTCATTTAAGTTATCGATTTCTTCAGTTATATAAATTTATTATTTACGATTCTAATTGTTAAACTGTAAAATAACGTTTTAACACAATTCCACAAATACTTTACCAATAAACGTCGTGCTAAGCAAAATTCATAGAATGCAAGTTTGTGTTTTGAGTTACAGAAATACAAATCAGAACTCGTTAAGCAAACAAAAGCAAATTTAACTTCTTATCTCATGATAAGTTTTACCCATACATAAAAGCCAACTACAGAAATTTGTAAAATTAATTGCTTATAATGAAGAATATGCTACTTTTATAAGCTCTAGTCAAAACGAATCCTATTTCCGCTGTTACCTTCTTTATTATTATGTTCTCATTCGCCGGAATACCCGTTAGCCGGCTTTGTAATATTTTAAGGTGCCACAAACTTTTGATAAACATCAATACTTCATATATATCATATCGAAGTATATGAAAAATTCATTTATTATTTACTTTAACGTATATGTATATTTGTAATTCCCACAAAACTGATCTAATCACATAAATAGTTTCACTATACGACTTATGTATTATCATTTCACAGATTTACATATTTATGTGTTTTTTAACACTGGGCTCTATTTGATGATATGAGACTCGAGAGTATATCCTTTAGTTAGTCAACAAAATTCTTAATACCTACTCTCATTATTTGGTTGGTAAAGTCATATTAAACAAAAGTCCCATTAAACAATCCCCCACTAGCATCATTACGCGAAGATTAAAGCTCAACCACTATGATAATCACTAATGGTCGACTGCAACCCTTAATTATAAACATTTACGAATCAGAACTAATATAGAATAAAAATTCAATGGCACAGATATTAGGCAATGCTCTCGATGCTCTTTCATCGTTGAACCATATATATATATATACAAACTTATGATTTTGTGCAAATCAAAATGTAAAGTATCTAAAGTTCACAAAAGCAAACACATACAAATATTCTAGTTGAATACTCAGAAACAAAAATAAAATGACAAATATTCTAATTTGAGTACATTGTTTATTCATTGAAATCCGATAGTCCCTTCGTCCCGTTTTTACCTTCCAGGCCTTATGTTTCCAATAAGAACAAGCTTTGTTATTTATTTTAACAACAAGGTTTCGAATACAAAGACCACTAGACTGTACCTCAAATCACTTATATCCATCTCTATATTTATTATTTATATAGAATATAGAAATGGCTCACAGAGTCAGTATGGTGGTCGTGCATGAACCCAATTATAAGGTTCGTGCCCTAACTGACCAGCTCCATTTGGAATCAGATGCGGCGGTAAATTATAGCCCGGTCCAGCCATCCCCGACGGATCAGGCAGGCTACTCCCCATTCCGGGCGGCGAGTCTCCACCTCCATGAATCTGTCTTGAGCCGCCACCGTCTTCCTCATCTTCAATAGGCAACCTCTCATAAGTAGCATTAGAGAAAGTGGCAGCAATAACCATCACTGACCCTATGGCCACAAGAGGGCCCACAACGCTACCTCCAAGAACCTGCCCTTGGACCCCGGCTAAGTAAACCGTTAAACCAGTTGATCCTGGTGGGGCAGGTCCAGGAAGAAAAGCACCGGTTAAAGATAGGATCTCAAACCTTCCCTGGAGTGAGACGACCCCTCCTGGTGCGGCGGCTTGACGGAGGGTGACGTTAGCTACTGAGCCTGTTCCGCTTAAGACGCAAACGCCGCGTTGCCTGCGTCTTGAGAAGTGGGCGATTGTGTCGGCAACGTCGCTGCCGTCGGAGATCTCCATGACATGGCTATGGAGTGCGTTCGGGCTATCTCTAGTCACAAAGACTGGAGCTTTGGGTTTGTTTTTGGATCCTGGTGGTCTGCCTCTCGGTCTACGGTTGACCACTTCGACCGCTCCTTCTCTAGGGTCGTCTTCGTCGTCTTGGTCGTTTTCTTGGCTCGGATTCATAGCTATACCAAGATCTCCTTTTGTAAGAAGACTTTGGTGGTGATGGCTTGAGGAGATTGAGTGGTCCACCATGCCGGCTAAACCACTTTGGTTCGTCCACCAAGGATTTGACATAATCGCAGAAAATTTTACCCCGATGATATTTCGTGAAGGCTTGGATTTTTAGGGTTACAAATTCAGAAGGTTAGAGGGTGTTTATAGCTATTTCTTGGATTTCTTTTTCTCTAACTTCATGTGGATTAAAGAAATGTTGAATAGTAAAGAAGAAAAGGGTTAGGGTAGAAGAATTAGATGCAATTGTGGAATGGAACTGGAATCAAAGCAAAAAAAAAAAAGCTATCTGAAACTCTTTTTCTTCCAAGAATCAATATCTCTTCCCAGAAAGAAGACAGAGAGAGAGAGAAAGTGGGCAATAATTAATTTTCTACAAGTTAGACGATCAAGTATTATTATTTATATAGAATCCAAGAACGCAATACATATGTGCAGTTTCTTTTATATCTGTACGCTGGACCCATTTATGAGTCTATTTATAAAACCAACAGTGGAATTAAATACCCGATTATGCCAAAGTCCTAGGCTCCAAAAAGACAACATTTACCAGAACTTTCAGATTAAAAAAAAAATTCATACACTCTTATTACTGAGATTGTCTAAACAAGTCTTGGGTTTCTTCCCTTTTCTAGTCACATGGTAAAATATTAAGGAAATGTTGGTTACGTTTTAAGTTCCCGTGGGGAAATAATTCCAGAAAACATGTTGATTATCTGATACAGCTTCATGAAGCCCAAGTTACACCCTTAAACGACTGAATTAACATAGCAAGAAGCGATGGGCGTTTGCGTTTTACATAACATTATAAATGTTAAAAATTTAAGGATAAATTCAGTACAGAATGTAATATCGAAATTTTACATTTAATTCAAACAAGTGTGATTAAACGATTGACATTGGAAATTAATGATAACAAAAAAAACATTGGAAATTACTCAATTAGGGTTAAGTGGGGTATAGTGCGCGTGAGCATTGAGAAAGGTGGGGATCACGTCATTTTCCCTTGCACCCACGGCTCTCTACTCTCGCCAAGTCGCACCCTATTTCTATAATAAGATATTCTTATATTTTGCTAAATTAATGCCATATGACGGACTTGATTACGTTTGAATAATCAGATCCGATTAACTGACGTCTAATCATGATAAGTCTGTCCTTGTTAGACATAATATAATCTGATAGAAGAACTAGCTTAACTGGCTAACGGTTCACACTGAATCGGTAGGCAATGTTTTCTTTTCTTGTCAATAACCGGATCACCCCAGTGTATGTAGGCTAATATTTAAATGCAGAGGTTGGTTTTCCTGCTTGTTGCTTGAGTCCTAGTGAAAAGAATAATTTGCGCACTGGTATTAGTAAAAATTGGTTTTGAGAAAACAAATTTGTACTTGCCTAGAGAAAGGTGAGAGAAACTCTCTCTTTTCTCTCTCTCCACAACCCTTTTTATTCGTCGGAGACCCTCTGCTTCTCGTTTCAGTAGCCGATGGTCGGCGTTCCCGTCGGGCGCCACCCTAATCGCTCGCTTCGTTTCGTCCAACCTCCTCCCCTGTCAAGCTTTGTTCTTCCCACTTCCTCTTTGTTTCATCATCTATAGATTTACGTCTGATCTGCACTCGGATCCGCTCAACCAAATCGATTTCTAGGTGTGTTCTCAGCTTCTCTAGAGTGATGGCGATTTCGTAGATGTCCGATTCTCTTCAGCAGGCGCTGTCTGCATGGTAGATCTAGGGTTTGACTTCAGATGGATCTGGGTCAGGTCTTTATCGGAGAGTTCATTGGGGTTGAAGGGCGTCGCTGCCTCTACTCCTTTGGTCAGCTAGATTCCTCTGCTGTCTTCCCATGTCTCCTCCCTTGGCTGATCTTGTAATAACCTCCCCATTTACTTCCTCGAGTTTCAGATAAAAAGGTGTTTTTGAGGCTCTCGCTGGGGATTTTTCCCCTTTCTGATGTCACAACAGCTACATGACCTCGTTGGAGCCTCCAACTCCTTCGTTCTTCAAAGTTTCATAAGGAAACCGACTGCTGTTACTTGCCTCTTCGATGCTCTATAGCCAAATATTTTTGTGCTCTGCTCGCATGATGGGACAGGAGCTGAGCCGTCAAATCTTCGCTTTCATCAGCCAGTTCCTCACCAGTCCTTATCTGATGGCTTCTCCGCGTCAGTTGGATTATCAGGGAGTCGGTATGTCGTCTTCTGGAGTACTCAGCATCTGGAGTTGATTTCGACGGGTTTGATGCCCGAACAAGAATTTTGTCAACCTTGCTTGCTTGTCGCCCTTTCAAAGTCGCCTTCTGGATGGTCTACGGTGCCTCAGACTGTTCTCCGGCTGTAATCTCCAATGATTGTTGTTTCTTGTTGCAGGTTCCGGTTTTAAGTTCAAACTCAGATATACTGAAATTAAGTGGTTGTTTGGATATCTTACATTAGCTAAGCTTTGATCTTTTCCTTAGTAATGGGATTAAACCTTCATTGTTTTTAGGGAGTCTTTTAGTTTTTTTTTTAATGATTCTCTTAGATACACTTGCTTTGATTAGCTATTTTAGATTCACTAGGATTTTTATCAAACTTATTTATCTCTTCACTCACTATTTGTTGAGTTCTCTGCATGACATATCATTGGTGATGTCATGTGTTTTGACTGATATGGTCTCTTCAATCTTTATGTCAACAGAAAATACCACAGCCGTAAGGAATACATCGTGAATTCGTGGCAGATTACCAATGTAAATACATATGTATCAAATCATCTAGTAAAAAGGCAAAAGAAGAATTTAACCAAAACTAATTTAGAATGATATAGCTTAATTAACTCCAATTGGAATCATATTTATTCTTCTTGTTCTTCAGTCCTCACTATTTGTATTGTTGTTACCTATCCAGGCATAAGTTTACGTAAAATGTGAAGATGATATGACCAGAAACCGAACCACTGGAAAATGTACATGTCAACTTGTCAAAGTTTGTCAACTCGTTACCTAAAGTGGAAAAAATCAAATTGTTTTGTAGTGTTCTGTCAACTTGTGATTTTTATCCCATATTCAAAAATTAAACATTTGTCAGCATAAATCAGTGTGCACGGAAAATTGATTGATTTCACACTGGCATTGTGCTAAACTTTTCCACGGAAACCTAATAATTAAGCTTATCAATCAATTAAGCTTTTGGCAGACAAGATTGTTCACACGATCCAAGACCTTGTTTGCTTGTGATCAAATAGTTGACAGATCATAAAGAAGATTTTACTACATTACATGAAATGACATGAGATGATTGGGCATAGGACAAAAACAAGCGTCTCGGTCAGCCATTTTCTTTCGGTTCAACAGTCCCTTCACAATCTCTTTCTTTGTCGTGTTTTTATATGGGTCCCTTGACTAGTTCAATGTATCATTCATCAGGAGAAACCCAAAAATGAAACTAATGTTTCATATTCGAGACGAAACAAGTAGTGATGTAGTTTAATAGCCTGCAAAAGCCAAATTGATTGTCGTGCCATAAGCATATTCCGAGTCTCGGATGGTAATTAGAAGTCTGTGTTTCAAAATATTACTACTTACTTTTTTACTTACTTAACATCTCAGATAGCTGGTCTGAGATGGGTCCTTTATGATGTGTTCCAACGGCTAGAGGGATCATCAACCAGGGTATACGAAGAAACGCCACTGTCGATGAAGTGTAATCAAAAGACGAAGCCGAATCGTTCTGGTATTTTGCGAGAAGTGGAGAGGCACATTGGTTTATGTAGACAAAAACAGAGGAACGGTGCTGAGGACACGCACCTTTGGAAGAGAAGCTCATGGTTTAAATGAAATTTCTCCACTCAGGAGACATGGAAGCTATTAAAGGAAGAGAAACCGAGGTGTGAATGGTAAGCTAGATTTGACAAGAGTAGGAGGAAGACGATAACGTCAAAACATTGTCTTTTTGACTTAACTTCTCGAAAACATTAGATCATATCTGGGAATGTTGTTGATATACTCTTTAACAATTGAGATCAGTGTCCCGCCATGTAACACCAGAGGCCAATTCACAATCAAGAATTAAAGCTGGTTAGGACATTTATAGATCCTAATCTTTGAGTGTGAAAAGGACATACTCTCTTGAGAAGCGAAACTCTGTCCTGAAGATTTTCCAGTGCTTCATCACTGTCGTTCACTTGTATCATGAGAATACGAAGATGAATCCTTCAAGCGGCCTTCCTCAAGTCCATCAAGACCTTCGAAGAGAGACGTTCTTGAGGCACGATTATCCCTGCAAAAAATAGAACATTTGGTATCGCTTTAGAGTTGTTTACACATCACATCACAGTGAAAAGACGTGGCTGGATTGGATACCGAGAAAATGAAGCATAGATCAAAACCATCATTTTTTTTTGTCTTCGCTCACCATCACAGAGAGATCTATGCTGTCGTTTATATATGGCTGTCGTTTCTGCTTAACCTTGGTGGCGAAAAGATTTATGAATCTCCATTGCTGACATGAGATCAACATGGATGAATGGTTAACTCTGAAAATTTAGCTGTAAAAATTGTATTATATGAGCCAATTGATCATGTCTGTAAATTTATTGTTGTAGATTTTTTTGTAGAAATGTTATGTAGTTAAATTGATTGTATATGTAAGTTTTTAGGTGTAGATATTTTCTTAATGTGAGATATATGATAGAAATATAAAATGATTTTTTATCATTTAAAATATTTTATATTATTAAATACAATATAAATTATAAAATTTTACTATTATTTAATGTAATATGTTATAGCATTTGTGTTATTTAAAAATAATATTTTTAACATTACTTAAAAGTAAATAAATTTATCGATAAAGTTTGAAAATTATAGTAAAAGTTAATATCAAAATAGTAATAAATTTTACTTACAACTATCTAATTTATTTGATAGTGTGAGTGATGTTTTTATTTTCCAAAAAAAAAGATGTATTTATTTTATAGCTTCACAGTTTAAGTAATAAAGATTTAGAATTTTTGGAACATAGATTAAAAAGGTATTTTATGTATAACTAAAATAGGATTGGTAAAACTTAATGAAAATTTAACGTAAGTTTTAATCTTTTAATATAAAATAAAATTATGATTAACAAAATTTGATAATTTAAAAATAAATAAAAGTAAAGAAGTGAGATTAAATTCAACCAATCACCCACAATATATCTATCAAAAAACATTGTAGCAGACATGCTCATCTCTTGTCTAAAGAACTAAAGCATATAAAACATTAGCATTAAACAGAATAAAATAAAATTTGAATTACATTTACAAAATTATATTTAGATAGTCAAATATAAAGACATTATTACGGTATCGGATGGACTTTTTTGAAAAAGAAAAATTGAAAACAGAAAAATGAAACAAAATGGAGAAACATTTTTATTTTTTGACAACTGATATTTCATTTAACAAAATCTTAATTACACAAATGCCAAAGGAAAAGGCAAACAAATAAAAAATCGAAGAGACCCGACCCAGCAAGAAGGTCCAATAACACGAGAACTCTAGAGCAGGTCCCAATAGCAGCTGGCCTCAAACTATACAATCTAACTTGATGTCATAGGCCTGACAAAAAAAACTTAGAGCATCATTGATGGTGAGGTTCTTTAATTGCGTATATACATAATAATATATCAATATCTTAAAGAAAATCATTTATATAATTAAATGTTTTTTGTTTTCTAAAAAAAATGTGTCAATTAGAATATGACACTTGACTTTATCTATCTTATTAAAACTCAAATCAAATTAGATTTGTTACAAATTTTGATAGGAGTTTGAAAAAAAATTTGTTTGAGAACATGATAGCGGTTTAAACTTTTTTTAAAAAAAAAACATGGATAGCATTATAAAAAAGAGTATAGTGCTATTTGAAACATGGATAACAGTATATTAAGAAGAAAAAAAATAATAGACTTACGTTATTAAGAGAAATTGGAAGTTCATTATATCGTGAGAAACTAATTATATGGGTCAGTTTTAAAATATAAGAAAATATGCCAATCTAATTACCTAAAAACATCTTTTATTAAAATAATCATAAAACAAAATTTAAACTTTATATACATATTTCAAATTAAAATAAAAAATTTAAAGTTGATTTATATCAAAAACTGATTAAAAATATACATATATTCAAAAATGGATTTATACTAAAATATTTTCCAATAAAAATTATAAAAAAAAATTTCAACATATTTTTGACAAAATATATTCGTGCGGGTTTAATCTTTATGGGTTTTTAAACCTGGATGAAAGTGTTTGGCAGATGATACAATTATGACGTTTTTAATTTCCTCTTTCCTCCTTTAACTTTTTCAACTATAATTTTCTAGTGAGAACCTCTCACAAGAACTTAGCAATAATGGTGCTCTTAGAGAAAGAAACAATAACACATAGACTTTGATTGATAACCTTGTGGAATTGCGGAATGACGTTTCAAACACGATTCCGCAAATATTTTGCCAATCAACGAAATTTGCGGAATGAAAAAAAAACGCAAAAACGTAAATTTGCGCTTTCACGGACAAAAATATAAAGACAATTGTCATTAGGTGGAAAAGTGAGTTTTAGTTGCTTATTTACAAAATCAACACTTTCGTAATATTAAATTATATGATAATACCATTTTAACAAAATATAATTTGTTTTATAATATTATAAAACTATACTACAATCTTTTTATAGTATTATAAAATATCAATCTATTATTAAAAATGTATTGGAGAATAAGTTAAATATTAATAACAAGAAGTAAAGTATTTTTAATAAATTTTAGTCATTTTCATATGTATAATAATTAATTTAGTTATTGATATTTATTTTTTAATAATAAAGAAAATACCGTATAAAATACTTTAATCAATTTAATATGTATTCCGCAATTCCGCAAATTTTAAATTTTTCCGCAGCTTCATTAATATTTTCTACAGCTTAACTATTTTTTCCGCTATTCGGACATTAAACATGGTTACCAATCGGAGCCATAATCAGTTATCCACCTCATGTACGATCATCAAACAATCAAAAGACACATGTCAAGGAGAGGATCCACTTTCTTTCTCCAGAGTTTTAGAAGAGACGCGACAAAGCTCTGTTATCAGTGAAGTCGAACCGGTGAAGCAGCCGCTCAAATAGAACAGCCCTCACAAAATTCGATTCAAGGAGTCTAGACTCACGAGTTGACGCTTTGGAAAGGATATTTCAACCGCCTTCAATCATCCAACACACTCTGACAATCCTTCATGAAAGAACACACATCTAAAATGATACGAATAAGCCTGAAGATGAATTAACACTATCCAAGGGGATAAATGAACAATCATAGGATCAGATCAAGAGTCGGTTAAATTAAAGGAAAGCAAGAAATGAATATCGAAAAAACCCCAGGAAAAAACCTTCGGAGGAAAGCCGGCAAAATCAATGCTATGTGAGCCATCGTTTCCTAAAGTCAAAAGTCAGTAAAACTAGTCCTATGGGAGCCATCGCTTCCCCGAGACAAAATTCTGATGGTCGTGAAGTTAAACCAGAAAAGGACCTATGATTGAAAAACCAAAAATACTTTCTCTCTAGAAAATTTAGAGAGATTAGAGAACGTTATTGATCAATGGAGAAATGTATTCCTGTTATACTTTCAAAATTTTACTAGAGACTCTAAGACTATTTATCACTGTTTAGTTGGCTGAACTTTTATTTTAGTTTAAAATTTATTATTAATTTTAATAAAACTGAATCTATCTTAATATTCTATTCATATTCTAAGTGAGTTTCTTATCATTAATGGTGCTCTTATATATTAATATTTCTAAATGCATCTAGATGATTTTTTTTCCTTTTTTCTTTTTAAAATTATAAAGGTCACATCTTTTTGAAATGCGTAAGATTCTACTTGTATTTTAGAACAAATGAAAATTACAAGCAAACATGGATATCATTTATATAAGTAAGATGAAAGATAAATTTGTAGTCCAATTTTGATGTGCTTAGTTGCTTAGCTAATATAACTCGACACTCGTGCTTTGTAATATTAAATTATAGTGGATATAAATGTATAGATGAATGAAAACAACTGTCCATGCATGGACCCAAAGGCAAAACCGTGTTCATTTAAATATCCATTCAAAATATCATAAGAAAAGTCCCTACACTTAATACGTCATACGTGGAACATGTCTTTTGACTGGTTAATGTTATTGGAAAACAACAAATACAAATGATATTAGAAGAGAGCATTCTGAGTTGTTAGATTCTACAAAAGCTGAAAATAGTTAAACGTGCGTCGACGCACGAACAAGCTTCAGAATAGGCGTCGTATTGTTAAATCTATTAATATGAACCCTTCTATACCGAGATGAACGGTTGGACAAATGTCGTCTGGTCGTAGCAGAACGGCGACGCAGGATGCTGCCACTTCTTGAAAACCGGCGTCTTCTTCACCTCATCTGCCTGTTTCTCAATCTGGTTCTGCGACGGAGCAACAGCAGATTGGTCGAAGGATGATTTGGGGGAGGAAGCGAGCGGCGATAGCAGAGGGATGGCTACGTTCCACGTAGTAACGGACGTAATCTCTATCTTTAAAGACGGAAGCCGTCTCTGTAGTTTATTAGATGTCCGCTCGTCTCTGACGTTTGAACTGCTTGTTTCTGCCATTGTGGAGGCCATATGGAGAGATATTTGAATGTTGTTGGGATAAGAGTTGTGTATCGGAGGAGATTGTTGTGGCATATGATGTTTTGTGTGAAGTTAATATATAGGAAAAAGTGGGACATGACATGTTGACTACACACACGGTTGGGATACGGTCAAAGACTCTAAGAGTTGAAAAGGAAATGAGCTGTCTTGGCTTTGTTAGAACCGAGTCATTTCCGTTTATATCCGTGTCTTTTTGTCTATAAGTTTCTTCCGGAATAATCTTTCGTTGACCCTTTCGTTTTAGTGATGTGTTCCCTAAGGATTGTTTCGATATTTAGCTACATAACAGAGTACGGGTCCATCTTTATAGGAAGTATGTTTTTATAAGTACTATTTTATTTTAAAGACGGTTCAATCAAATTCGTATAGATAGCCATAACGCAGTTAACCCCCCAAACCGTGTTTTCCTGCAAACTTTTGACGACAGTTGTAACGAAAACTGCATAGCCCCGCCAAGATTTTTTTTTAGGTTCAAGATATTTTCAGGTAAGTAAAAAAGATTTATTTTTTCACCGCCAGATTTTATTATGTTCTCTTAACAACATTTATTTATCAGAAATAATAGGGAGGGTTAAGAAATGAAACAACTGGAGACACAGAGAGTCACCAAGGCCAGAAACTCAACTAGTCAAATTATTCAACAAATTAAATCGGTGAGAAACGTATTACTTAATTCTTTCAATCGGACAAACAGACATTAAACATACTGCTGTCACAAATAAATCTGACTCGTTCTTAGCCCACGCTTCCAGTCCTCTGTCAAGCTATATAATATATTAATTTATTTATGTTTGTCCGATTGAAAATAATATGTTTCGCACCAATTTGTTGAATAATATGACTAGCTGAGTTTCTGGACTTGGTGGCTTTTTTTTTCTTTTTGATGAAATGTTAAATTTATTATAATCGTAGAAAGAAAATATGTACAAATTTAATGAGTTTTAAATCTTTCCTTAAGAGCTATCCTTAAATTACATGAGTTTCAAATCATCTACCCATCAATCTCTGATGCTTTGGCTCGAGGAAGTAACAAGTAGACGTAATACGGCACTGCTTTGTCGATCAGCTTGGCTAGTTGATCTATCGGCTTGGCTGTGTTGCTATGCTTTCTCTCGTTACGCTCACGCCATATAAAATAGATCATGACCTGTAAGACAAGTCTCAGAAGAATGAAGATAATGCGATCATATGAACTAGTCACCAGTTAAGTCATAGTGGTATCCCAGTCCGGGTCAGACTCGTCACCAAAGAGGGCCCTTGCCGCTTTCAACCACAGAGTGAACCTATAGGAGCAAGCGAAAAAGAGATGATCTCTGGTCTGTCTGCCTCACAACAATAAAGGCAGCTTTTGTGGCTTTTTGTGTCTACAATTGTTTCATTTCTTTTTAAAAAATCAATACACAAAATAAATACAAAGATCAGTTTGTTTTGAGTCACTTTTGAAATAACTCCAAAAATATTTATATAGATTATATTATAAATTTTTCATCTTCTTATTGAACAATTATCAAATCAGAGAAAATTTTCGTGAACAAGTAAAAAAAGACATAATTAACCACATTTATTTTTTGGTAAGATGTCAAGAAAAATTAACAACATTGTTCTGTTGTGTTGTGTAAACTTAATGAAGAAGATGAAACCATCGAAAGCCAAGACAGAAAATGTAAGTGACCTTCCGCATCCATCATTATGTGTACTCATCCACACCCCAAATACTATCACTGCCACCCCACAGCCAATAGCTTCACCACAAAGTTGTAACACACAAGACATTACTATAGAGTTTCAGAAACAAACAAACATTAAAAGGTCGACACTTTCACACATTCTTACAACTCAAGCAGTGGAATTTCACAAGGAATGTTCAGAAGACAGAACCATAACTTAAGTTGCACGGTCATTTTAGTTTGTACATCTTCAGAATATGTAATAAAAGCAAGGGTGGGTCTCAGATTTATCATTTTACGAAACATTCTTACTTTATGACCAAGTTTGCTTTGACAATACGAAACATTCCATAACACAAGTGCAATATCAAACCACTAAGAGATGTTTGAACGATTCTTTTCGTATGTCTCAGCTCTTAAATTATAGTTGTCGAAAAATTATTATTGCTTTGATGGGTGCATAAACATTAGAAACGGGCAGTGCATTCAGGTGGTGGGTTGGGCTTTCTCAACACTGGTCCGCAAAAGGGATATGACTTCCCCTGGCTCCGGAGCTCCAAACACTGAACTTCCAGCTACGATACAGTTGGCCCCTGCTGCAGCTGCTACTTCTATAGTCGATGGGCCTAAGCCTCCGTCCACCTCAATGTCAAGTGTTGGGTACTTCTGCCTCAATGCCCTGACCTATATCCCCAAAATTATCATTAAACCGATGTTTCAAGGGGATTTCAGTAAGCAAATGGCATTAGAAACATTAACCAACCTTGTCCATCATGCTGGGCATGAATTTCTGGCCTCCAAATCCAGGCTCCACTGTCATCACTAGAACCATTTCTACCGGAGTTTCCCCTTCAACCTGGTCATAGTACGTGTCAAGCTGTGACATAACCCAATAGATCATACTCTGGAAACAAGCAAAAGATTCATTACCAGAGGATAGACTTCTTCAACAGGTGTTCCTGGCCTTAGAGCCACACCTGGCCTCATCCCAGTAGACTTAATCTTACTCACAAGTTCTTGCCAGTTCTCTGTAAATACAAGTACTCAAAAGATCATCAAAATGGGACAAATCGAACGTGATAAAGATTTAAGAGCTAGGTAACTATACCTTTGGCCACCTCAACATGGAATGTGAAACCAGACGCCCCAGCTTTACCCATCTGTTCCACGTAATCCATGGGGTTCGTCACCATTAGGTGGCAATCAAGATATGCACTGTGATCATCAAGGGAAAGTGGGCATCATCAGTACACTTAACAACATGTGTCAGGTATTGAATTCAAGGGAAAGAATCTCGTTATTACTTTGTATGCTTTCTCAAACTCTCGATGACAGGAGCACCAATCGTTAGATTCGGGACAAAATGCCTGTTCGAGTAACACAGAGTTTATACAAAAATTTTACTAGCAAGGCTGTGGTTTTTAACCCAGCCGGATGCTAATAAGTGGAAAAAACACAGCTAAGGCAGTAAAATGTTTACCCGTCCTGCAAATGAAATAACAGGGTAGAGTAATAAGTATAAAACAAGCAAAGTTTCTGTAACATGTAAGTCTATAACAAGGAAAATCAGCTTCATGTTTCATACTAAGATCAGATTCATACAACATGATTCATATTAGAATTTCCACAAGGCAGTCACATTCAATTTGAGCCAACAATGTATTGCGTGTTTTATTAGGAAAATAAACTCAAGAATCCAGAAAGTATGACATATTCACAAACTGTCTAAAAAAAGATCAAAAACAAACGATGACTCATGGATTACAGAGATAGGTAGGTACAATCTGGAACATTATCATATCAAAGTGAAAGCCCTTCATATCACTACGCGTATTGAGTGAAAATAAAAAATAAAAACGTCAGAGTTTAGATAAGCAGACTGAGGTTGTTACCATGATGTCCATGTGAAGCCAGTCAGCGCCCAAATCAACCATCCGCTTAGCCTCTGCTGCTAGGTTTGCAAAGTCCGAAGACAGCATTGATGGAGCTATCTTTGGCGACACCACCATCTTTCTTGATTTCGACTATAGATAGAGAATTGAGAAAATTTTAGATTTATGAACAGAAGGGCTTAGATTAACTTAAGAAACAAGATTGTTTCAAAGAACACTGGCCAATAAAATCCAGGTTAAATATCTTAAACAACAACCTGAATTTATTTTTAAGACAGAACAGAAAACTATTCATCTGCATGTGAAAAATGAAGCCCAAAAAAAAAAAAACAAAGAACTGTTAAGACCAACTTTTGGTCAGTGGAGACTTTCAAGAAGAAAACACATAAAATTTCTACTTGGATTAGGTTTTTCAAGTTTCTAAGTTGAAAAAAAAACTGAAATCAAATTTTCGAGATTCCCTGGGTGTCGAGACTAGAGCTGATCCACAATGAAATCACAACAAAAGGGAGTAAGAAAATTGCAAAAAGTACCTACTGATAGTGGATTGAACAACAAGAAGAAGAAGAAGTGCGATTCCGACAACGTCTCGATATTGCAGAGAAGACGAATCTGGTTTCGGGGTTGGTGTTCCTTTTCTCCTTTAATTTTTATATTATTATAAAAAAGTCATGACTTTTTTTTTGGTTTGGACTTATCCCTCAAAAAGTTGTTTAAATTAATTTTTGTATTTTACATTTACATAATCTTTAGAAGAGTTTCACATACTCATGAATTTTACATTTTACATAATCATTAGAAGAGTTTTAGATTTTATAAATATTTATAAAATAATCAAATAATTAATGCTGAAAATTAGGATTAATTAGTTTTTCAGTGGCATTCACTTGTAACTATAAAGGTGAATTAAGTATTAATTCCAAATTGTACTCCAATTTTAATAGTTTAGACCGTATAAAAGCATACGTGTTACATCTTCTTATCATTTTTGTAATGTATCTGTCGTAATACATTTTAAAAAAAGTTGCCGCTTAATTAAGAAAACGCTGAAGATTAAGGACTTGCAGCGATCTTGGCCGTTAAACCCAGCATCGCACAAACCCCCGGATACAAACTCTTTCTGATCGACGCATAAACTTCACCATTCCACTTCTTACCCGCCAAACTCTCTCCAAGGCTCACCGTAGCCTCCACAACACCTTCCGCACTATCATGCGCCGCAGAGTCAACGATCCCCAAACCCACCGCTTCCTCTCCTCCGATCTTCTTCCCGCTCAGCAACAGCTCCCTCCTCGCGATACTCGTCCCGATCTTGGCCGCGAACATCGCCGCAAAGTAGTCCGGTAACGGCAGCCCAAGATCCACCTCGCTCATGTACAAGACGCCACGGTCGTTCCTCATGAAAACGTAGTCATGGCTCAACGCGAACATCAGCCCCGAGGCGGCAGCGTGCCCGTTTAAGGCCGCGATCGTCGGCATGGGAAGGTCGAAGAGCGCTGCTACCACAGGCTTGAAGGACTCGACCATCTGGTGCATCCGGTTGACTGCGCCGGTTTGGGATCCAGCGGATTGGGCCCAGGCGAGGTCGAAGCCGTTGGAGAAGAATTTTCCGTGGGCTGTGGTGATGAGGACGGAACCACGTGTGGATTGAGATTTGGCTTGTTCGAGAAGGGAGAGAACGGAGGCGGTCGTGTCGGGGTGGAACCTGTGCTCGTCGTCGCCGGTTAAGGTTAGGAGAAAGAGATCTCCCCGCTTCTCTAATGTGCACATGGACATGGTGCGTACGGTAAGGATTTACGTGAGAGAGCGAAGTTTAATAGTGAAGTATATGGAGAAGAGTATATAAACCCAACTGTATATTTATGAGAGGTAATGTAGCACCTAAAGTCTTTAATTGGGTAAACTTCCCAACCATTTTGTTGTCACTCTTATTAAATGCATACGGGAACGACGTGTGTGATGACTCTAACTCGATCTTAGCTTTTCTTGCGGTAAAAGTAATTGTGGTAGTTGGAATTTAGTTTTTGAAAAAAAAAAATAGTGGTGTATATGCATTAATTTGTGATTGTATTGTGTACACGTTGACAATGTCCTCACTAGTTTTATTTTTCTACAGAACTTATGTCATTGTCCCAATAAATTGAGATGGGATCTATATTCTTTTAATTTGTCTATATATTAACAATTATAAATGTACTTTTTTACCTTACTTATAGTTGTACAGCTATAAGTAGTTTGATACAAACAAGTTTATCAGCTTTGAATGTAGATGTCATTTAGATATCTTGTTTTTTGTTGATGGAGTTATTACGTATGGTTATTGGTTGGTATGACTGGACGGAGATTTTCCTATTTCGGCATGGATACACTTTAAGCAAATTTTATTCGATGTATAAGAGATCAACATTATTGGTTAATTAGTTTACTGGCTTTATCATTAGTTGGATTAGCTCACTAACTCTTTTGTTAAATAAAAAAGCTACATAGAAGAAGAAAATACTTTTGACCAAAAAAAAAGAAGAAGAAAATACTCAACAAATGGTATCATAATCAAATTAAGGGCATACGAGGACTAAACTAACTACTCAATAAGTAAAGGACTGAGGGACGTCCAATTTACACAATATTAAAAAGGGAGAATTGGAAAAACAAGACATGTTTTTTGTTTGTTTGTCAAAATAAGGCTTTGATCTTTTGTTCATTTTGAATGAGTTTTCTTGCTTGTGTTGTGGAAAAATAGTAAACTAAGATAAAAAATATTAAAAAATATATAAGTCATTATAAACCAAAGTATATCTACTTCTATGTTTAAATTTTTTTTAAAAAAATTATGGAACTATGTTTTATTTAATGTCAAACCTAAGATAGAATATTTATTCTAGCCTACGTCTTGTACAAATCGAATACAAAGTATTACACATAGGTTTACCCTTGGTAGAAAATATATCTTGCTCTTTCTTGACAATTTACCTTAGCTAGATTTTGTCTGCATTATTCTAGCTATATATCATGAAGTTTACGAGACATTTTTATAAGTTTTACCCAACGATCGATGAAATACCTTTTCTTTTTTACGCGTCATACCTTATTACGCCTTTTCTAAATAATAGCTCTTGGCGAGAATGTAGTTTCCACTCTCTCACATGTTTGTGCCTTCATTATGATGTATATTCTAGCCAAATAAAGTAAATATGGAAACTTCCAAATTTAGGTGTGATATGTTTCCTAAATCTATCCTAAATCTATCATAAATCTATCATAAATATCTCTAAGTATATTTCCCCACGATTTTCTCCATCTTCACACGATCTCTTCTCCCTCTTCCTTGTTCCTCTCTTTTGTTCATCGACAAACAATCTTCTATCAACCAGCGAAGATGGTTCTAATCTATGTTAAATCGGTGTATGGATGTCAAGTTTAGGTGTGAGTGAAATTTCTTGGCGACAAACAAAGCGATGGTCGAATGGTTACAATAGAAACTACTACTTCATTGGAGGAACTCAAGATCATGGTGTGTGAAGATTATGGGGTCGACCCTAATTTGGTTAATGTGGAGTTCAGTTATGATATGGTGAATCAAAGAGGAAATCCTCCCATTAGTATCGCAATGATCGACAAGTATGTAACTTTGTGAGCTACATAAAGAAGGGTTCCTCTACAACTTTGTGTGTCACGTTCTCTGGTACTGGTACTGGTGTAAAGGAAAAGACAAATCGAGTTCTAAGTGATGAGTTTGGTTAAGAAATTTAGGATTGAGAGAATCAAATAGAGTAATCGCAAACCTAGTGTTTAGAAACGTGAGATGTTGACGAAATTGATGGTAGAAGAGGAATAAGAGCGTCCGACGAAGGCGAGTAAGACGAAATCTCCAATTCTTGAGTTGTGCCTATAACAAAGAAAAGAAGTCGATAATGAGATTATCGATGAGAACTCAAGACTCTACGGTGAACAAAAGAGTGATGGTGAGTTCTGACCTTAAATCGCCATTAAAGGAGAACTAGGTCGAAGGCTCGGCGGAGAAGAGGAGGAGAAATAACACGAGGGTTATTACCCGTCGACTCTTTGCTTTTTAATTATTGCCTTATTTTTAATATTTTTTTTTCAAATTAACAAATATACTTAAGGAAATTAGAATATTAATGGGATTACGTAAATATAAGGGCATTAAAATATAAGGGCATTATGGTATTAAAAAAAAGAAAAATCTTACTTACCTTAAAAATCTAAAATAAATCCTATTGTGACAAATCTATGAAAAAAGTGTCTTTATTTTCCAATTTTTCCTATTAAAAATGTAGCGAAAACATCTTAGATGACTGGTGTTAAGCAATTGCCTTTGGAGGTTCCAGGCTTTTCATGCTCTACCGTGCAGCCTGTCATGTCAATTGCCTCTTGAATAGTTCTGAAAGTAGCGTGTACCGTTGTAACCACTTCAAGATTACCACAAAACCATGGAAGAGAAGTATTGTTCCCACCAATCAAGCACGTAGAGCCCAAATGTGACATTGTAAAGGTAGATTTTGTATTTAACGTAGTTCATATATGATCCAATCCCAGTTTCATACCCCCATGATATTCAAGATCTACGAAATTGTATCCGAACTTCAAATTCTCTGTATCGTATTGAAGAGAGAATTCAAAATTGGATGGATATGTCCACAATTGGCTACCAATCTGACTTTGAGTTTGTTTAGTGAGTAGTGATCCACCAGCTAGAAGCTTCGTTATGGAAACCCAACGATAGCCAAGATGAGAGCTATCATCGGAGGGAGGATTCAAGTCCCAATTATGTGTTTCATGAATTGTGTCTACTTACTCTCTCTCAACTTTTGTATGGCCTGGAAAGTTATGTGTTGGCTTAACTGTTTTCGGCTTAGTTAATCTTAAAAGTGAAATGATCGTACTTAGAATTAAGTTTTACGGTCCCCAGCTTTAGACCTTGTTGTTATTGAATGACAATGCTATGGCTAGAACTGCATGTTGATTATGAGGAGAAATATTAGGAAGTGGAGTGCAATCTGCTTCACTAAATAAGGAGTCTGAGGAAGAGACTTCCAGAGAATCATGAGAAGCTGACTTAACTGTCTCATGAGCTTCCAAAACTTCTGTAGTTATGTCACTGATCAAAAGAAACAGAAAATAGGATTGCAGAGACATGATTTGCATATACTGGAGCTTGATCCAGAGGAGTATCAGTTGAGTCATTGTCCTTTGTCAAAGCTCTTTTACTAGGCCAAACTATTTACAGATTCTAGAAAACCATTGTACACATCTGAGAAAGGAAACTTATATTCATCAAATAAAAACGTGTATGTTGATGTATACCTTCCCAGTAATTAAGAGGAGGAAAGAACTGGTAGCCTTTGGTGTTCTCACTTTACCTGAGGAAAACACACAAATGTGACTCCGGGTCAAGCGTTTCGAGAATAAGGGCATATATGAGGATAACACGCACAGTCAAAGACCACTACTGAAGTGTGGTTTGGTGTTCTGCCCGTGATCAGCTCAAAAGGATTCTTTTTATCAGGTAAAACTGATGAGGGAAAGAAGATTACCAAGATATGTGAAGATCTATATAAGGAGATGTCAACTCTTGACATAACTTATGAGGCGTGAGAGATATTTGTGAGAGCTTAGATTTTTGAGAAATTTTTCATAAGCTAATAATAAGATTTGAGTTGTTCTTATTGATCTTGTGAATTCTTATAAACAATAGTTTTGTGTTCTTTTCAGCAACATATCTCCAAGGTCTCGGACCATTATATACTATCTGAAACCTTGATCGAAATTGTGCAATTAGGCTTTTCGAACATGAGTCCGCTGTTGTCTACCAAGAAAGTAAAAAAAAAATTACAGAATTCATTACTTAGGTGGACATTTTAGTGATGCTTAAAGTTTACACAAAAATAAGCTAATGAATTCTGCATTTTGTTCATCGTTATTTTATCCTTTTTTTATAAATATTAAATTGTATTCATCAAAAAGCTTTTGTTTACATCAGCTAGGTATATATATAGATATCTCTGTTTTTGTATATTTCATTGTCGGTTTATTTAGTATGAAATTTATGTTTTAATCATAAAATTGTATATTTATATATAATTTCTGCATAATAGTTGAAGAAAAAATCACATCGACTGTAAAATATTTGAAGAGTTAAATAATCATTTATGAAATTTATGTTTTAATCATAAAATTGTATATTTATATATAATTTCTGCATAATAGTTGAAGAAAAAATCACATCGACTGTAAAATATTTGAAGAGTTAAATAATCATTTTTGATTTATCGGTCTAACATAATGTTGATTAGGTTTGAAATATATTTTTATTTTCCACTAATTATTTAACCATAGTTTTTTTATATTATAATTTGTCTTGTCAATTATAAGTTCAAATAATATTGCGTAAGTGATTTTTGAACCATTTACGGACTGTAAATACTTGATGAATTAAATATATATTTTCTCTAAGCATAAATACTTGAAAATTAGTAAAATAGATCTGTAAGCTTAAAAGTGTCGACGTGTAATGACAAGGACGCATATGATTGGCCAATCGACGTGTAAGATCGTCCACGTGGCGATTTCCTAAGAAGGAAGCAGTGAATACGAAATTGGCAGTGCATTTGTAAATAGTCTCTCCGCCTTAATATTTCAAATTTGGCCTCTTCACTTTCGCCTTCTCTCTTCCTTTATACGGACCCAAACCTAACTCTCTGTCCCTGTGTTCGAGACTCAATGGAGTTGATTTCCTTCGTTGGTAGAGCTCTGTTCGTTTCCGTCTTTCTTCTCTCGGCATGGCAAGAGTATGCAAATCTTCTTCTACTCCTTCTAGATCTGCTCTTTGTTACTCTCACTTCAAGATCTGTTTTTTGTATCTGTGACTAATATCTTAAGGAAGAAATAGATTACGGTTATCTAGTTCGTAAGGAAACATGATGAATCATAGTAGTTTTGGGGAAAAGTTGAAGAATGTTGTAGCTTCGGTTCGGTTCTTTTGTCTCTTTAATTTAACTCTTCTTTTCTTGAGAGCAGGTTCAATGATTTTGGGGATAATGGAGGCGGAGCAGCTAAATCTTTAAGACCAAAGTTCAATGCTTTTGTTAGTCACGTCACAACTCATACTGGCCAGCAATTGCCACCAGTCGATGTAAGTCGCCTTCTCCATGTCTAGTCAACAACAACAACCAAAGTTTAATAATCTCTTGAGTCTTATTGTTTTCTTTGCAGATGAAGCTTCTTGTTGCTGCTGCTATAGCCTTAAAGGGTATTGGTGGACTTTTGTTCGTTTCTGGCAGCTCCTTGGGAGCCTATCTCCTGGTATGTACTAATATCTATTATCAATTTTATTGAAATATTATTATTTGTCATTCGGTTTCATCTTAAATGAAAGAGAAAAAAAAAACGAAATATTTTTGTTGAAGCTTCTTCATCAAGCTGTTGCCACCCCAATTCTGTACGATTTCTACAACTACGATGTCGAGAGAAAGGAATTTAGCCAATTGTTTTCCAAGTTCACTCAGGTTAGCAAATGGTTTTTGAAGAACTAATGTGAGTTTCCATATTCATCATATGAGACTTTTCTATTATCAGAGCGTGGCACTCGTTGGGGCACTGCTCTTCTTTATTGGAATGAAGAACTCGAGGAGACATGGTAGGCAACTCCGGAAGAAGGCTCCGAAAGCTAAAGCAAACTGACGACAGAGGATTTGTTTCATCGTTTTTTTTTTCCAGCTTTTGTAGCAAAAAGATGTATGCGATGAGGCTAAATCTTTGCAAATCATTTTTGCTTTATTCTTTTGACACTTTTTTCACACTTTCGGTTCTCTTAGAGAGATACTATTTCATTTTCGAATTTAGAAAGAATTAAAGATGTGACTGATGCTTTTGGTGCCATCAACTCAACAACCTCATGAAAACCCATTTTCACTTGCTGAAAATTCTCCGCACAGTTCCATTCACTTACTAGGACTAGCCACTGACTGGTAAGAAGCATATCATTTTATAGTAATAATATGAATTTACAAGAGAATAATGGTATAGCAAGAAGCTCTCGTAGCTCAGTTGGTTAGAGCACCCGTTTAGTAAGCGGGAGGTCTTGAGTTCAACTCTCAACGAGAGCATTTCTCTACCTTTTTGACCCTCTAGTATTCTCACTACACACACCACAGTCAGAGTCTCCATTTGCATAAAAAGTCCACAAGTATCTGGAGTTTATTATGTGCATTTTATTGAAAATACAACCCAAGACAAAGAGTAAAAGCTTTTACACTTGCCAAGCAGAAGAATCCTAAAACCAAGTGGCTTAGATATCTCTCTAAATTTCTAGTACCGAAACAGAAAGTGCAATGGAGAGCTTAAGCAGCAGGAGGCCTGAGTTCTTGATCACGAGACGTATCACGAACGGATTGAGGCAAGTAATGCCACATTGGCATATAACCGTAGCTCGGATAAACAGCCATCTTGTTCTGATTAAATGGAGTTGGAATCTGAGGCATGAACCCTGTAGATGGAACCATCATAGACTTCAACTGTTGTTCCGTCTTCTCCTTCTCTGCCTTCAACGCTAGCTTCTCCTCCCTCAGCTCAGTTTTCTCCGCCTATAAGTCAAAAACCAAAACTTTACTCTCCGTTCCTTCCATAGAATAAGGTTCTTGGAATTGAGGAGAAAAGTGAACCAACCTTGAGAATCTTGATCTCCTCTAAAAGCTTCTGATTAGTTTCTTCAAGCTCATGAGCTTCATCTCTGAGTTGATTCAAGACACGGATTGCATCATCCAGTATAGCCGGTTTATCGGTCTTTGGAGTCCTCCCAGGCTCTAGAACCGAGCTCAAATCCATGAACCTAAAGACATAAAACCCATTTTTAGACAACTCAAAACCACAAAACTAACACACATATATACTAATAAGTTCTAAAAACATATTTGTACTTCTCATTTAGCTTCTCCCTCCTCAATCTCTCTCGACAAGCTTTAGTTCCTCCTGGTCTGACACAAGAACCAGTCCTTCCCCTATCAACAACCACCACAGATTCTTATCAAACACAATCAAAGATCACACAAAGCTCAGAGTTTTTTATTAAAGCTAACCGCTTTCTGGAGCATTCCTCATCTACATGTTCTTGTTCTTGCTTAACAGAACCACCAGATGAGCCAGAATTAACAACTAATTCATCTTCCTGCACAGTTCCACAATCATTTGGCCCACCAAAGTTATGAAACTGCCCTGGCTCTTGTTGTGTTAAAACTCCACTATACGATGTCAAATCTCCAAGGCTGAAAACTTGTTCTGTGTCGTTCTGTTGTAGATTGACACCGTATGATCCAAAATCTGGGAAGGTATCTGCTTCACCAGGCTGCAAATCTACACCAAACTGTGTGTAGTCTGCTCCATTGCTGCTGAGGTTAAAAAAAAACAAACAAACATGCCTCATTCATCTATGCTTAAAAGAGATACTCAATTTAAAAGCTTAAACCGAATCAGCAAAACAATAAAAAATAGATTAGGGATCGTCAAATTAACATCATAATACACAATTAATTTCCTACAAATAGGGAAACACAGAAATTGAATTGAACACCTGAGAAATGAACAGAATCACCTGAAAATCAAAATAGAAAACAACAGAATCGAAAAGAGAGATAGAGAACATAGGAAAGGAAGAAGAACCTTTGATCGAAGCAAAAGAAATCAGAGACGAAATCTTCATCGTCAAGAGAAGGATACATCTAAATCTCAAGAACACAGATTTGGGAATGCTTCAAGAGAGAGAGAGAGACGCCAATGTCGGAAGAAAATTATATTATTTTACAGATTTAAAAAAAAAAAAATCGAGTGACGCCAAGGAGATGATAAGAAATGGTGGGAACAATATTCTACGATTTGATATTAGTGGAAAATTAAAGGAAGGATTATTTATTTATTTTAACTTAAAAATTCTTATTCGGGAAAAGACAAATCGCGTCCAAAAGAATCAAAACGATAGTATATGTCTGTCTTAATGACTGGATGTGGGCTATTATCAGCCGGTATTGTGGAATTTGTTGCCATTTGCACTTTTTCGGTAATTTTTGTTTTTTTCTCACTTCGATTTAATTGAGTGGTGGTACAGACCGCGACACCAGATTAGAAGAAGCGATGTTCAACTTCTTTTGTAAGAACCAAATAAACTCTGTCATCAAACTTCACTCTAACAAAAAAAAAACTTCACTGATAAACCTTGACTTATCCCAAGATGAGTTGAATCAGCCCCAAAAAGAAACTGTCCACCAGGTTATTTGTCAAATTAACACATTAAAATTTAATTTTAATATCATCCTAAATGTAATCTTTCCAATAGAAAAAATATATTAATAGATACAAAAGTAATTAAATGAATGGTATTTTAACATATAAAATCAGATTTGATTAAAATCATATTTAGATGTAATGTTGTGTTTTAAAATCATTTTAATCTAAAGTATACTTTGGAGTTTGGAAAATGTATATTATTGCAAACGTATTTATCTAATATGTTGTTTGACTTGAAATTATATAATTATATAATTAAATTATATACCATATCAAATTATATGAATATTTTAATTTTAAAATTTAAATTGAACAAGTATTGAGAACTTAATACTACAATTTCAGAAATTTGCATCAAGATTTTGAGAGTAATTATAAATTATTAAAATATCACATTGAAAATTTTGTTATCAATGGTCAAAATTTTGGCATAAAAAGATCCAAATAATCATAAGACTATATGACTTGACAATCTAATTTAATAGATATCCATATTAAAATAATATATATCCACGCTAATATCATTTAAATTATTTATATACCACACAAAATAGATAAAAGTGATTATTTCGATTTATTTATCATAAAATAATTTTGTAAATAAAAAAGAGTGATTGTCTTAATTTATGTGTTTGCTTCAATTTAAACTATATACGTAATAGTTTATGATTTTTCAATTATTCAATATATATTTATTATGTTGTCATTTTATAATATGTAACCAACGTAAGATACATGATAGTACATAAAATTAATTTATATATATAATGCTCATCCCGCTAAAGACGCAGATTTTAAACTAGCAATGGTCTATTTATGAATACAATCTAACGGATTATGTTTAAAGGTTAACAAAAAAGTAGTTAAATAAATTTTAACTTTTAACTTTTGTATTATATGTTAATAATAAAAACCTAAAGCTTAAATATGTTTTACAAAAACAAAATTATTCACATATAAACATTTCACAAACACCATATTCTGAAGTAAAAAAAAAATTGTGTAAAGAATATTACTAAATTATAAAAAAATTATATTTCCAGAATAAAATTTCTCAGTTTTTCGGTTACATTTAAAGTCAAATAAATACACAAATATTTTTTGTTAAACAAATATATAATATTAAATAATCCAATTTCGTCACATATAAATATTTGCCAATTAAAATTTTTCGAAACGAAAATTGTGTTTAAAATTCATGTAGAAATGATATGAATTACCTAATGTGTTTATACTAAAAATTCCAAAATTTTCAATTACATTCAGAAAGCAAAAATATACGTGTAGAGTGTGAACCAGACTATAGTATTTTTTGAAGAGGCGAAGTTAATATTGAAAAAAGAAAACAAAAGTTAACAAGTTTAACAATATTTTCTTAACATAATTCCAATGTCAAATTTCATTCAGCTTTCGGATTTATGATATTTTTTATTATATATTCAGCTTTCGGATTTTATGATAACTTTTATTAACTATATAGTAATTTAAGCAGTTGGGACCAATTATTTTTTATAGTTACTTACGTTATAAAAGCTTATGAGCGATGTAAATAGTGAAGTTAAAACAACGTATATGAAAACCAAAACAACTAAAAACATATGATAAAAATGGTTGAATGATTTACTTGTGATTATAAATACTTTTTAGTGACAAATATCTAACGGCTTGATTACCAAAAAAAAAGTATATATATATATATATATATATATAACGGCTTACACGTTTCGAATATCAATTTGTATCTTGATCACTGTTATTACAAATGGTGTAATATCAGTTCGACTCCAGGGAATAAAGGAACCTATATCATCAAAATCGTATATATACATCAATATCGACATAAAGAAGAGTCTACCTTGTCATCTTATGGTCAGCGATGGTCACAGTGAAAGAATAAAGGATCCCTAACTTTTTGTAGCTCTTGGAACAATGTAACGTCGTTTGTCGTTCCAAAACACATCTCAAAAAAATTATTCCCCACTGTAAAATTATAATCTTGTGAAGAATCCCCTTATGAAATTATATTGCTCGCCGCTCGTGAAAACGACTCATGTGGAACGCACGACGAAAAATAAACAATTTACTATTTTGTCAACTGTATAAATTATTAGAAATGTCTGTCTTAACTCTTAACCCATTAAACAACTTGATTGGTTTATCGGCATCGAATAAATTTTATATGCATTTGACACTATTATAAAGCATGTTCCAATAAATATGAAAACATTCTGACTTTTAGTTTACTAAACTATATGTACCAAGTGTGCGTATTTGACAACCTTCGAAACTATAGTTCTTAACAGTTGCTGTATATGGACCAAGTGTGTGTGTGTGTATATGTGTGATCATAATTTTAGCATGTAATTTTCCAAGTATTGAACACATGATTTATATGATAAGCAACGCTTGAGCGAAAGCAAACTATACGCACGATCAAACCTTCGTGCAGTACAAATCGTTAGTGCATAGAATACCGGTGTATATGGTGTCTTAGAAGATGTTTATTGGAGATGGATTACATCCATGCACAAAGCCAATTAAATAAGAAATTTG
Organism: Brassica carinata; assembly: GCA_016771965.1. NCBI lineage: Eukaryota > Viridiplantae > Streptophyta > Magnoliopsida > Brassicales > Brassicaceae > Brassica > Brassica carinata. The sequence continues at coordinate 15,348,929 of CM028688.1, forward strand.
GTCTACCAAATCGGTTCAACTAAACGTTATTCGGCGTCAATTACCTCGACACTCGTACTCGGCTGAGTGACTTGACTTTACACGGCGCCACGACCTTGGCTCAATAGCCTGAACGCTCGGTCTAATTACTCGTCCCGTGAAGCATAGCTCGGCATATTAGTTCAAATCGCATTAGGCAAAAGGAAGAAGAAATTTACATATAAAAGAAGGGTAAGGAAAACCAAAAAGGGGATCAAAACTTGAACACACAGAGAGACTAACGCCTAAAAACTAGAGTTTTATTTTTTATTCTTTTTCTTCGATTTTGTAATTCTCCGATCAACTCTACCAAGTTCCAGCTAGTTTCTCCTTTTGTTCATATATTGTAACCTTACTCTTCTGATGAATAACAAACTCATTTGAAATAATCCACCGTCGAGATTGTCTTGTTCTTTAGCAAGTCCGACCAAATTCAGATTCAATAATAGTATTTCACGTTGTTGATCATTACAAATAGTCAAGAAAATGGAAACAACTGTCAGGAAGCTATCTTTTTACGGCTTTCGAGACATAAAAAAACATTGAAGTCTTAGATCTACGTGTTAGTGAAAAATTATTTCCGTATTGGAGACAACTAGAATCTAGAATCAGCCATGAGCGGAAACAAAAGAAATTTGAACTTTCGGCCTTTATTCATATTAAGTATTTATTTGTTTGAATAATCTCAAAAAGATTTCAAGTACGGTCTAATTGTATATGTAGATGTTTATAAAATTTTGGGTAAATGACTTATATAGCACAAAAAATATCATGACAAAATTAGCACACAAGGAAAAATGATTATATTAGCACTAATTGAAAGATAAAATGACTTAATTACTTCAAATTCTAAACTTTTACTCTAACCCCATCTCATAAACACTAAATGCTAAATCCTAATGATTAAACCCAAACATAAAATAAAAATGTATTTTTTTTACTTTAAGTTAGTAATATTTTGTCATTTTCCATTTTATAGTTAATTTTGGAATAATAAGGTGTTTTAATACTAATATAGGGTATTTCTTTATTTTTTATATTTTCATTTTCTTTACTAAATATATTAAAATATTTTACTGATTAGTGGGTCTTAGTTATTTCTTTGTTGCTTTCCCCCTTTCATATTCAGCGGATCAGTACTAGATACAACAAATAATAATGAGTTAACCTTTTAAGTTAAGATTGCTAACTTGCCAAACAAAGAACAATGGACTAAATCAATTCTGTTAAATCTATCTACAAAGAAAGATTAGCTTTAGGTGCTATTTGTTAAAATTACTAGTTTTAGTGTATTGCAAGGCACAAGATTGCAATATGCAAATTTGGATCGGTTTCGGTGTATGGATTCAATTGTTGGGATCGTCTCCGATAACCCTATTGTTCGATTGGTTCCAGACTCACTGCAGATGGTTTGTTCTACTGGCTGTGGTTGGATTGGCTTGTTCAGTATCTGTAAGCAGGGTTTCAGTTTCCTTTGTCGCGTCAGATATGTCGATGTTGTCTCTCCGTGGTTTGGTGGGAGTCGGAGGGGTGAGCGTGCGATCCATGATCGCGCTTATGAAACTTAAAGCGAATTCTTAGCAAGCATGTCTTTGTTTTATATCTTCCCCACAGGCATTGCCAAAATGTGAATCATAAAACCAACATTAAGTATTTGGCAGTGTTTGTAATAGATTAGGAAAGATGAAAATTGTGGACTATGAAAATTGGTTGAGTTCGGAATTAATCCTCAAAAGATACCTTTAAACCAAGATTCCGCGACGACTTTGTTTTTTTTTTGGGCTCTTACCATACCGGATCCGGACCAAACATCAGCCATTGTTTTTACTTTAATGGGCTTTGTCACAATTTAAGTCCAGCAGTGGTGGCTTCTACATACTAGATTGTTTTAGTTTTTTTTTTAAAAAAAAATTAGATTGTTTTAGATTGTAAAAGAAAAACTAAACCAATCAAAATCGTTTCACTATTAATTTCCGATTGAATTTTGAAAAGGCAAATCCATATTCGCGAGATTGAAATCCCCACACCCAATCTCATCTCCTTCTTCTTGTAATTTATTCGAACCAGTCAACAGTGGAATTATAGCAAAAGCTCATCTCGAGATACAGCAGAATTTCGGAAAGAAAATGTCGTTAGGGCAAAAGGGGGGTTCGGGGGATCCAGGTGCGATGCTGACTTCCCTTTTGAACAAGCGAGAGAAGCTCCGACAAGACTTACGGAGCATCGAGAAGCAGGTTTGGTTGATTATTCAAAATCTTGAATTTTGTCAGATTTCATTAGAGAAACTCAAGAACTAGGGTTGGTTGTGTTTTTTTTTTTTTAAAAAAGGTTTATGAATTGGAGACAAGCTATCTTCAAGAATCGAGCCATATAGGAAATGCCTTGAAGGGTTTTGAAGGCTTCCTTTCTTCCTCCAAAAGCACTGCCAGGTTGTGTTACTTACTTGCTTTGTAGATTCTCTTTCCAGCTTAGCTTCAAACGCTCTCTCTAAACTTCTCTAGCATTGTTTATATTGCAATTGATTGCTATAGGCTCCGAATGGTGACAATCTTTCAGACCTGCACCACAGTTAACACTAACAAAAATGTCTGTATATACCATATATCTATACCATTTTATAACTGTTAGAACCGCACCGCAGTTAAACCGCTTATCCCGCACTGTTTAAACCGCAGTTAACATTCGGAGCTATAGTGTTTGAGTTTATAGGATGTTTATTTTTGTGAAGTGACTGATTGACTTTGATATGAACCTTACCTACTTTGTTGTAGTGCTAAGAGATCAAGGAAGTTTCAGCCTGAAGACAGAGTCTTCTCATTGTCCTCAGTTACCTCACCTGCTGTATGTTTTTTATATCACATTCTCTCAATTTTCAGAAAACGGTTACCTTTTGTTGGTTGATAATAGAATCACTGCCAAAACTTTGATGTGTCTTGTCATTTGTTGGTTTATTACTCTCTGTCTCGGAGTTCTTTAGTCAAACATTGTTTTTCCCTTTAATTAGTGGAAAAAGTATGTTTTCATTTGTGTTGACTGGTATGTTAATATGTATTCAGGCTGAAGAACTTGGTGTTGGAAGAGAAGGTAAACCGTTCAACTTCAACTATACTGGCTTCACTTGTCCTAGTTATGGATCTATTTAGACACTTTAATCTCTTGATGTTATAGATGGACGAGCTGAGTTGGGGCCAGGGAGATCCAAGGGTGGATTGTCCACTGGACAGTTAGTTCTCCCAAACCCTGCTTACTTTTTACTAAGTTCATCATACATAACCCTGTCTCTATCGCTTACATGATTTTTGGGTTTGACAGGGGAAAACCGAAGAAAGGGAGAGGACACGGAGTGGCAAGAGATGCAAAGAGAAACAGACCATCTACAGAACCAGATTATGATGATGAAGATGATCCCGATACCAGTATGTATGTGCCTGGTTCACTCATCTAGGCTATTTTCTGTTTTTGTGGTGCCTAAGAAACAAATCAGCTTGTTACGTTTTCTTCTTTTTTTTTTTTTGCATCCCAGAACATAACCAAAGTAAATCTAGGAACTATTGTGATTGTGACAGATTTATAACGTCAGTTAATGAGATATTTTGTGGAATATTTCTAAGATCAACTATAAGTCCATTATTAATTCATTGAAGGATGTAGAGAAGGCAGCTTTAGGAAGGTGAGAGTGGAATTGGTTGGCATGCATCATCATATGATTCATTGTTTCTGATGGAAGCTTTAAATAGAATTTGCTCTTCTGGGTCCAACTTTAGTTGTTCTTTCCCTTTTTGCGTCTTTCTATTATTACCTTTTTAATTAGTATAGAAGGTAAACTCTTTTGCCAACAATAATGACATAAAATTTGGCAAGAAAACAAAAACACTTCTTGAATATACGGAAGAAGAAAAATGTTTATACATTATCATTAATCAGGAATGATCTTTAACCACCTCAAGCATACAAGTTTAGAAGTGGTAAGCCATATGTATTCACAATACATCAAAAAAGGAAGAGAAAAAATTAACACTTGAAATTATCCAAATTTTAATAAAGAAGAAAGAACGAGAACACGAAGTTACTCAGAAAAAAAATTCAATAGAAGAACATGAAACCATGATTAGCCAAAATGAATCAAGCACTTCGTTTTAACCTTTCTTGAAACTCAAGAAACGACCTTTCCTTCTCCATCTTCATACTTTCTCTAAACTTGTAGATGAACTCGTCGGCTCTCTCGTCAACCCTCAAATGCGGCGACGCAGCCACCACTCTCCTCCACGCATCTTCCATCGAATCAGCAATCTCCGGCATCCCCTCTTCGTCTTCTTGATCTTTCTCCTCTTTTCGCCTCACAGCTTTCTCCTCTTTTCGCCGCACAACTTTCTCTTTGCTCTCACTCGTCCCTTCGCAGCGTGGTTGGTTTTGGTATTGATAGATTTGAGAGTAATCGTCATCGTATGCATAGCTTCGACGCTTTGTTTTGGTGTGAGATCGTCGTGAGAAGAAGTTGAGAAACCGCCGAGAAGTTTGGTTGCTGTTGCTGCGGCTGTAGTATTTGTCTGAATAGCTAGTGTTTTCGAGGTACCTTGTTCGGAAAGGAACGATGAGACGGCAAGAAAGGAAACGAATGACACGAGCCGTTGATTCTCTGACCGTTGCAGCGATCTCGATGTCTCTGAGTTTGGACTTGACCATGTTTGTGAAGCTCTTCCATGCTCGCTTTGCTGGATTTTGCTTCTTCTTTTGCCTCAACGAAACCATTTAGACACACTACTGTCTTCTTCTTTTTTTTTTTTCTGGCGATGTGTGGACAAAATGTGTATTATTATTGTACAGAAATGGTTTATATTTTGGTTATAGCTAATAGAGCCCTTGATCTTTTAATTAATTACTAAAATGCCATTGCTTTTTGGGTAAAAAGTTGGCAACAAAAAGGGCATATTTGTACACCCTCGGGAATCAGGATGCTAATATTTTCATATATTGTGTGCATTATGAAAATAAATTTCATATATATTTGTTCAATGATAAAAAGAAGTAAAGAGACCATTTTCCATTTTTGTCGGCAGAAAATCAAATTCATATTTACACATCTTCAGGATGTTAATATTTTCATAAATAATGTATATTATTAAAATTATAATTATAATTATAATTTATGAATATACTACTACATAGTGGCTTCAAGAATAAAAAGAAAAGTGTTTTCCAATTTCCATACACATATGTCGGCGTAAAATAAGAATTTTGAGTTATCACATTGGCTTTAAAGATGTATGAGCCTGAGCTGTTTTTCTTTTATAGCTAATCTGAGTTGTGTTTCTTTTTTCTTTGCACTATATGAGATGTTTTGAAGCTCTGTAAAGAAAACGTTGTGCGCCATGAAGCTAAAGACCATGTGAGATCCGACCAAAGGGAAGGCCCATAATGTTAATGGATAAAGACTACTACTAAATGTAATTATTGGATGGGACTGTTGAGCTAATAATTATTATTGTTTAAACAACCAACCAATCAATCATACATTTATCTGCACATTCTGTTTTTTTTTTTTCTAATCAACAAGAGCTTTATATTCCTCATTCATACCAACCAATTTTTTTTAAGACATGTCTTTGACATTATCTGCTTACATATGTCTTACATGTTTCAGAAAACTCGGATGTTTTTGGGTTAAACACTTTAGTCTTTAGGTGTACTTTTATTTATCTTCTTTGAAGATGGAATATTTGGTAGACTAGTTTATTAATCGCGGCGATGTGATGAGGTGTGTCTCGGAGTTCTTTTTTTAACCACATGTGTGTCTCAGAGTTGTGTGTAAATATTAACTGCAAATAAAATATTGAACTTTCTGCGCTCTTTGATTTTCTATGCTTACATTTTATAGGTATCGAGTAGCCTTTGACATTTAGGTATTCTGGTCGGTCTGGATCTTTAGCTAGAGGGATTTTGGACCTATTTAATACTTGGAAGTATTTCGATTATGTTTAAGTTCAGGTTTCAATTCTCAAATTTTATAGTTATTTAATATTTGTGTCCAAACAATATAAAACATTAGATCTCATCTTTTAATAATTTTTAACAATTTTCTTTTAAATTATTTAAGATAAATTAAATAATTGAAAATTTTAAATAATTTATAAAAACAACGAAAAATAAATAGAACTTATTTTTACAGGTATAATTACTACAAAAAAATTTCAATTATTTTATTTATATTTCTTAAATAATGGTTATATCATTAATTAAACAACATAATAATTCAGTAATAGTTATTAAATAAACTGTATATATATATATTAACACTGTACATTGAAAATAACTACATTGTATGATAAATATAATAAAAAAATAATTATGAAAAATGTTTAAAATATATATTATCTGAAGAAAAATGCTTAACACTAATTATAAAAAAAAAAGAAATTTAAACTGATTATAATATGAACCAAATTATTAATAAGATAAACTACACAAAAAATTATAATAAAGTTAATTAAGCTATATAAAAAGAGTAATATGATCAAGACATATTTATAGTTTTTAATTATTTTATATCTATCATTTCTCTATCAAAATTTTGTAGATACATCATAATTTCATAAAATTGCAAAACAGCGAACTTTAAAATTTGGATTGAAAAGTGAAAAATTATGAAACTATAACAATTTAAATCAAATTGGATTACATATTGGTTATCCATCGGCTAGTGTTTAGTGATTTTACAAGTTTTAAATAATTTTTAAAGCTTAAACTGAATTATTGGATTATCGGATTAACCAGTTTGACAGCGGATATGGGTCGAATTTAGAAGCATTGATTTAAATGAAACAATATTTTAAATACACAAAATTCTTACAAATTAACAAAATATTTGTTAAGTTATTAATGAAATTTTTCATCATAAAATATATCGTGCCTTGCAAACAGGGATCAATACCTAGCTAATTAAATCAAAGTGACAAAAAGTGAATTAAGCTGAGATTCAGTGACAATAAGCAAATCAAAATGGATGGTACAAGCTGGAGAAGCATGTGCTCTCAGTCGTATATAAATGATATATGGTTAGGTCATTTCTGTCTGAAATCTTTAGTAACTCAGTGATTAATGTTTAAAGTTAACTGCTAGAGATGTAACGTTCAAGTTTCTTTCTCGTCATTAATTTTTTCATAGTGTTTAATTATTAGATCGTTATCCCCTAACTATAATTTGCTTATATCCCTCTGAGTGTGAAATGTGGAAAGAGAAGGAGAAGTGAGCTAAAGTCTGAGGTTATTTGCATGGGAGCTTCAAACACTCCTAAAATGTCGATATTCCTTTGAAACTGTCCTCTCTCTCTTTTATTTTAAACCAGTCTCCTACTTTCTAGGATCATTATTCACATTCAACCTAATCTTCATCAAGCGACCTATTTTTCCTAGTGGGTTTCGAAAAAAAAAGAACTGAATGAGCATACTAGCGGATCAAGTAGGAGAAGGAATCGAAGAGGGATGCATCCATGAAGACAGATCAGCTGATGCTTCTTGAGCTTTTATCCTTCTCCTCGGCTTTTCTCAGATGGAATGGCAGATCCTTCTAGCTATGCCAATCACGACCGTGACATCGACCAAGTTTGTTCTCCACATCTTTTTTTTTTTTTTTCAAAATCATCTTCTGAATGATTTTCTTGATCTTCTACAATAAAATAGATATGAATCAAATGTCGGGGCTTCAGATTTCTATAGCAAGAAAGAAAGTGATAAGAGTATAATACGGTTTACATCATATGACCATTAATTGTTTATTTATTTATTTTTGCTTGTAGGCACTCATTGCTTTGAAAAAAGGTTGTCAATTACTTAAGTATAGTCGGAAAGGGAGACCTAAGTTTCGCTCTTTCAGGCTTTCACGGGTATTTTTATATATATAAGTGTATCTTACACTCTTCCTCAATCTGCTAAATTTGATTTGTTATCACGCTTCAAGAACTATGCGATATATGCTCAATGTGTTTTTTTTCTTGGGTGATGGATAGGATGAAACAACATTGCTTTGGCTCTCACACGGAGAAGAAAAAAGTTTGAAGTTATCTACAGTTTCACGACTTCTCCCCGGACAGAGAACTGTGAGTGTTTAGTTTACAAGATATATATATATACTGAATTGTATAATTGATTTATTTGTTTGCTATACATATATATAGGCTGTTTTTCGAAGATATCTACGTCCAGAAAAAGACTACTTGTCATTTTCTCTTATATATCACAACGGAGATAGATCTCTTGATCTGGTTAGTAAAAAAAATAATAACTTTTCTATTTCCTATACTCTTAGAAAATTAATATCAAAACTTCATCTAATATACACTCCACAGATTTGCAAGGACAAAGCAGAGACAGAAGTTTGGTTTACCGGACTTAAGTCTTTAATTAGAAAAAACCATAACAAGCAAGCTAGAAGTGAGGTCTCCGAGGTGTGTGAACTTGTCTTTGTATTATATAGCATATAATCAACGTATCTAACATATGCTATTAACACTCCATTTTGATCATGCTGCAGATACATGACAGTGATATTTTCTCCAGTGGTCGTCCTTCAACTGCATCATTAGAATTTACACCAACCAACAATACTCGCAGAGGAAGAACATCCATTGATTTGGGACCCCGTAATAACTCTCCAGTTCCTTTCAGAGACTCAGATGTCGCTTCGGAACGTGTAAGCATGCTAAGACCAAGTACTGATGGTTTTCGGATCAGTGTCTCAAGCACACCAAGTTGTTCTAGTGGAGGGTCTGGTGGTCCTGATGACATTGAGTCCTTAGGTGATGTTTATGTCTGGGGTGAAGTCTGGAGTGACGGGATATCTTCATCATACAATGGCACCATGAACTCAAAAACCGTGAGAACAGATGTGCTGATTCCAAGACCCTTGGAATCAAACGTTGTTCTTGATGTTCATCAGATTGCTTGCGGAATAAGGCACATCTCTCTTGTGACAAGACAAGGTGAAGTGTTTACATGGGGAGAGGAAGCTGGGGGAAGGCTTGGGCATGGTATTCAAGTCGATGTCAGCCGTCCAAAACTTGTTGAGTTTCTTGCTTTGACCAACGTTGATTTCGTTGCTTGTGGAGAGTATCATACTTGTGCTGTATCTACCGCCGGAGATTTGTTTACTTGGGGAGATGGAATCCATAATGTTGGACTATTAGGACATGGTAGTGATCTTAGTCACTGGATACCAAAAAGAGTATCTGGTCCTGTTGAAGGACTTCAGGTCTTGTCTGTCGCTTGTGGCACATGGCACTCTGCGCTAGCAACTGCTAATGGGAAGTTATTCACTTTTGGTGATGGAGCGTTTGGTGTTCTTGGACATGGAGATAGAGAGAGTGTTTCATATCCTAAAGAAGTGAAGATGTTGAGTGGCCTTAAAACCATGAAAGTAGCTTGCGGCGTGTGGCATACCGTGGCTATCGTCGAGGTTATCAATCAGACCAGTACGAGTGTATCATCAAGAAAGTTGTTTACATGGGGTGATGGTGATAAAAACAGGTTAGGACATGGGAACAAAGAGACTTACTTGATTCCAACTTGTGTCTCCTCACTAATTGACTACAACTTCCACCAGATAGCTTGTGGTAATACTTTGACAGTTGCACTCACTACCTCGGGACATGTTTTCACTATGGGAGGAACTTCACATGGTCAGCTCGGTAGCTCGAATTCGGATGGTAAATTGCCTTGTTTGGTTCAAGATCGACTGGTCGGTGAATTTGTTGAGGAAATTGCTAGTGGAGACCATCATGTTGCTGTGTTAACATCTAGAAATGAAGTCTTTACTTGGGGAAAAGGCTCTAACGGAAGACTAGGACATGGCGACACCGAAGATCGAAAAACGCCAACATTAGTTGAAGCTCTAAAAGAGAGGCATGTGAAGAGCATATCATGTGGCTCTAACTTCACGTCAAGCATATGCATGCACAAGTGGGTCTCGGGAGCTGATCAATCAGTTTGCTCTGGCTGTCGTCAACCATTCGGATTTACAAGAAAGAGACATAACTGTTACAACTGCGGTTTAGTGCACTGTCATGCTTGTAGTTCCAAGAAAGCTTTGAAGGCAGCACTAGCTCCAACTCCAGGGAAGCCACATCGTGTTTGTGATGCTTGTTACGCTAAACTTAAAGCTGGCGGGGATAACTCTAGTGCTGCTAGTAGATATAACACAACTCCTAGCGCGGTAAGACCAGTCAGAGAAACAAGGTCGTCAAGGATTTTATTGTCCCCAAAAACTGAACCAGTCAAGTACTCTGAAGTCAGGTCATCAAGATCTGAATCTTCTATTGTCAGATCCTCACAAGTACCAGCTCTTCAACAGCTTAAAGATGTTGCATTCCCCAGCTCCCTTAGCGCTATTCAAAATGCTTTTAAACCAAATGTAACGTCAAGAAGAGGAAGCCCTCCACGCAGTTCTGGATTTTCTAGGAGCGTGGTTGATAATTTGAAGAAGACAAGTGGTAAAATTAACCAAGAAATGACAAAATTGCAGAGCCAGGTTTGTATTATTATTCTCAAATTTATCACAAAAGATGATTCTATAATACACTAAAAGAAAATTCTTGTCCACTTCAGGTTAGAAAACTGAAACAGAAATGTGATAGTCAAGGCATAGAGATTCAAAGATTAAGGAAAACAGCAAGAGAAGCTTCTGAATTAGCTATAAGGCATTCTTCAAAACATAAAGCAGCAACAGAGGTCATGAAATCTGTGGCTGAACATGTAAGTTTCTTATAAAAATGCTCAAAAAGAATTATCAAGTAATTAGTGAGTTTTTTTTTTTTAATTGACCATTCTTTCATTTTTTTTTATAGTTGAGAGAGTTAAAGGAGAAACTACCCCCTGAAGTATCTAAATGTGAAGCTTTTGAATCCATGAATTCTCAAGCTGAAGCCTATCTAAATGCGAGCGAGGCAGCTGAAACATCTCAAGACACGACTCTTTCCGGAAACTCACAAGACCAAAACATAGAAGAACAATCATCATCATCATCTAATGGAGGTGCCATGATGTCTCAAGAACCTTCAAACACAACAAATACAAATTCCCACCCTTCGGATTCAAGGCCACCATCAGAAGCTTCATCATCACCATCAAAATCAGGAGGCAAGGAGCTTATCGAACAATTTGAGCCTGGTGTTTATGTTACTTATGTATTGCACAAAAACGGTGGAAAGATCTTTAGAAGAGTTAGATTCAGGTATTTAATTGCACAAGTTTTTTCTCTCTTATTGTTTTAGATTTTGTAAATCATTTTGAGTTCTTTGCAGTAAACGGAGATTTGATGAGCATCAAGCAGAAGAATGGTGGAATAGCAAAAAAGATAGGCTGCTTAAGAGTTATAGTCATCAGGTTTCATCATCAAGTCCTATGGCTACTGAGTCAGTTCCTACACCAACTTCAGTTCAACCACTAGCTTCGCCTACACAGTCAAATTCTGATGATCAAGAAGGGGGTTCAAAATAAGTTCTTGAAAGCTAGTTATGTGTATACTAGTAATTGACTTAATAGATTGGAAAACAAGGCATCATTAGATGTCACTAGTGTAGATCTGAGTAACCCAAAATAGATACACAGATTCAAATGTTTCTTTGCAGTCAAGATTCACGGTTTCAGAGTGTCTATGTTTTAATCCTTGAATTTCTTAGGTGGGAACCAAACAAAATTTATTTACAGTCGATCTATAGCAACACCAGGTACAGTCGCAACTCGCAACCACTGGTTCCCTGTTTTTGGCGACTTGCTGCTTTAAACTTAAATCTAAGGCTGCTCGTGGAAAGACCGAACCGTACCGAACCGAAATAGACAATATGGTTTGGTTTTGGTTATACCATATAAACCGAATGAATATGATTTTATAAAAACCGAAGGATTTGGATGTGATTTGGTTTATAACCTTTTAAACCGAATAAACCGAACAAAACCGATCAAAAATAGAAACATGTAAATATATATCTATTTTATAACGACACATGAAAATCTATTTACTATATAAGTTAATTTTTTGTTAATAACTATTACCATATTTTTTATAGTAATAAAAAACCCTAATTTGTAAAACACTTGAAGTATAATTAAATAACAATACATCTCAACTGAGACTCTTATTTTCTTAGTCTTTTTTAAAAATCTTTTTGCTTTATTTTAGCATTGACTAAATTGAAGTAAATGTTATAAATTTGATGGACAACAACAATTAGTAGAAATTTTTCACAACTTTTTTCTTATCTATAAAAGACCAGAGTTTCGTATTCGATAGAAGAAGCATGACATTGATGAACATTAAATATGAAAGAGTGGAAAAGGTTTTCTTTCATGTTTCTGTTTTTTTTTTGTCATCAACTTAAAAACATACTCATACTGACTCTGTAAACAACACCGGTAACTCCGCATCCATGTGAACGATGAAAGACGTTTGATTCCTGACACCGGTAACTTACAAAATAAACAACATATATTAATTTTTTTTTAAAATATTTATTATTTATAATATATTACCAATTTTTCTGTTTCTTAACTTTTTTATAAAATTTATCTAATAAGTACATATTATTTAAATTTTAAACAAAAATATTAAAATGTTTATAGAAGTGCTGAACATGTTTAAAAAGTTTAGTGGCACACAGTTTTCGTTAGCCATGGGCATTCAGTTCTCGGTGTGACTCTTTCGGTTCTTCAATTCTAGAGGTTTAGGATCTGGTGGGTATTTAGATCGTTTGGTCCGTTTCAGTATGATTATTTTGGTTTTTGGTTTGGTTTGCTAATAAAGTGTTGAACCGGCTTATATCCGAGATAATTTCGGATCCCGTTCGGCTCTGGTTTTTTGGTTAAGTTTGGGGTAAAAGAAAAAAAAAACAGAATTTTTGGATTAAATATCAGCTTTTGTTTTGGGGGGGGGGTGTCGATAAAAATTTGGATAGTTCAGATAATTTTAAATATTTTGGATAAGAGTATTCAAATAATTTGAGTTTTTGGGTACTTAGACTTATAAATAATATATTAAATTATTTGATTATTTTAAAACTGAATATAGTTAATATTTATAAATATATAAACTATAATTATAGAAATTCAGGTATCCGTTCGGTTTTCGGTCGGCTCCGGTTTGCTTGGTTTTTCTGGTTCTAAAGATCTATGATTCACTAGCATAATTGATAGGATCTAAATGTGAACCGAACCTTGTTTTCGGTTGATTTGGTTCTTCAATTCTAGATAAATGTGCTCATACCTAGTTTTTGTAATATAATTGAACATAAGATAGAATTAACAATTTTTATGTTAAATTATATTAAAGGATAGATATGTATATATTTCAAACTATAATTTTAGAATTTTTTATCTATTTCTTTTGATTAAAATATATTAAATCAACTTGTATAAATTTTTTAAAAAATTGAAAATATTTTAACATATTTATATTAATGATGATGTATATTTTATTACCATATTCTAAAAAGTTTAGCTAAATTTAAGTCAACATTAAATATAATTAACTATGTCACATTTAATATAACCATATCATCAAGGTCACATTTATTATCTTGAAAATATGTCTTGGAGATATTAAATGACACTATATATACAAGCATTCAACTACTGATAATGGAGTGGGAACTTAGTAAGATGTGCCACCAAACAGTCTTGGAACAAATAAAAATATATTTGTAAATATAAATAAGTCAGCTTTTACTTCTTGTCCCACTCTTAGCTATATTTTTCCTATTTATAAACAAAACACTTTTCAATAACTTTGACATTTATTCTTGGCTTTTGACATTGCCATCAAACATACTTCCCGTGGAGGGGTCCACGCGGTATAATAAAGCCGCTCAATCTTAACAATAATATATTCACTTTACCAATATTCAATTTTGGTATTAGAAATCTCAAAATCAATTACTACTACTAGTTTCCAATATTATTCTGGTTTTACGGAAAACGAACTAATTAAACCCCTGATTTACGGTAATCAACTTTAGTAATTAAAAAAAAAATTAAATATTATTTCCCCGACGAGAGATTATTGCTAATAGTAATAAGAAAGAAAAAGAAGAGAGAGAAAACAAAAAAACAACTGAGAGAAAGAGAGAGAGAGACGCAGGGGAAGAACAGTTAGTGCAATTCACACAACATCGAAAGCGATAACTAATTAAAAAAAAAAATAAAGCTTCCAACTTTTTTTAATTTCCTCTTTACTTGCTTTCAAAAATTTCAGAATTGGATCCTCAAGGAATCGTTGAGGCAAAGAACTGAGGAATCGAATCCCCAGGAATCAAGCAAGCTCCTTTCTTTCTTTCTTTCTCTCACCACAAACTGCGGGGTCTCTGTCTCTTTGTTGTCTCCGTGTTTTTGTTTCTTCCCCTAATCTAAAACCCTTGTTCTTGAGGTTTCATTACATCTCTTACTGCTTCGTTTGAGATCGAGCTTATGTCTTTTTTAGAATTGTATGATTTTGAGGTTTGAAGTTTAGGGTTTTCCCCCAATTTGCAATGTACATTTGATAATTTCAGATCTATTAGGTTCTGTTCTACTTTGAAATAGCCGTGGAGAATTTTGCAATTTTAGATTCAGATATGTTTTAATTTTGGTCGTGGGAGAAAGTTTTCAACTTTGAGTTCGTTTATGTTAGTTAATAGAACCTTTCTTACTTAACATGCTTATATATATCATCTTGTTCTAGGTGTGAAGCAGTAGAAATCTAATCACTATATGTATACTTGGAGTGGAACTCATTCTCTGCTCACTTAGAGGAGAAATCACAAAGAAGGGGAGAGAGAGGAATGGAGACTGCCAAAGCTTGGCTGAGTAAGTTAAAATCTAAAGACAAGGCCAAGTCTTCAAAGAAGAAGGAAGCCACGAGTAATGTAAAAGAAGGACCGAGAACACCTGGAGGCGAAGAAGCGCTTTCAAATGTAACCAAGGAGAAGGCTGCTGCTGCTAAACTATATATTGAAAACCATTACAAAATGCAAATGCAGAGTCTCCAGGAAAGAAAGGAGCGGTATGGGGTTTCAATTACATATATTATTTTACTGTGTAATGTTTTTAAAATCGTGCCTTTTACCTTTATTTATTTATTTTATATATATTTGTATTGCAGACGCAAAATGCTAGAGAAAAAGTTAGCTGCTGCAGAAGTCTCTGAGGAAGAGCAAAACAACTTGATAAAGGATTTGGAGATGAAGGAAACTGAGTACATGCGCCGTCAGAGACATAAGATGGGAGCTGATGATTTCGAGCCATTGACCATGATTGGGAAGGGTGCATTCGGAGAGGTAGCATCTATATTGACATATTCTTGAGTACTCTTTGTTGCATCTTCCTAAACATGAGTAACGTTTAACTGAACACCTTGGAAATGCCTATATAACCTATTTGCATTCTTATCATATTAGTTACCTAGCGGCTGCTTGTAGCATTTATACCAACTAAGAACAATATAATTTTAGATTTAGGATTGTATACCAAAGTGACAGGAGAAAAATGTTTTCATGTTCGATATGTTGAGTCTAGCATGTGAATTTCACGGCTTTATGTTTTACTAAAATTTATGTTGTTTTATCTCTTTTTTTCAGGTTAGGATCTGTAGGGAGAAGGGAACAGGCAATGTCTATGCAATGAAGAAGCTGAAGAAATCCGAGATGCTTCGCAGAGGCCAGGTACTTAGATTCTTTCAAGCCTTTTTCATTTGACGTTTGTTTTATTGGTTCATGTGGTTTTTTGAAATCTGAATTTCAGGTAGAGCATGTAAAAGCAGAGAGAAATTTACTTGCAGAAGTTGACAGTAACTGCATTGTCAAACTGTATTGTTCTTTCCAAGACGAGGAGTATCTTTACCTCATAATGGAGTATCTACCTGGTGGAGATATGATGACTCTACTTATGAGGAAAGACACCCTTACTGAAGATGAGGCCAGGTTTTATATTGGGGAAACTGTCCTGGCTATCGAGTCCATTCATAAGCACAACTACATCCACAGGTCAGTGAAGCAGGAGGACATATAGACTTTATTGTATCTCCCATGTTATTACGTTCTTAACATCTTTTTTTTTTGGGTTTCAATGTGAATACAGAGATATCAAGCCTGATAATTTGCTACTTGACAGAGAGGGCCACATGAAACTGTCAGATTTTGGACTATGTAAACCATTGGATTGTAGTAATCTCCAGGAAAAAGATTTCACAGTTGCACGAAACGTTAGTGGGGCTTTACAAAGTGATGGCCGTCCTGTGGCGACAAGACGCACCCAACAGGAGCAGCTTCTTAACTGGCAGCGAAATAGAAGGATGCTTGTAAGTCTCAGTGCATCATTTTTTTGTTCAGAAATATAGAAATATCTATTAGAGTAACTTATTAGGCTAAGGGTATTGGTTTCAGGCGTATTCCACCGTGGGAACTCCTGACTATATTGCCCCAGAAGTTCTGCTTAAAAAAGGATATGGAATGGAATGTGATTGGTAGGTTGCAAACCAACTATTGTGATTTATTCTATATGTTTTCCTTTGGTTTAGATAATTAATCTTGAGATTATCCTCTTATAGGTGGTCCCTTGGCGCCATTATGTATGAAATGCTTGTGGGGTTTCCACCATTTTATTCAGATGATCCAATGACAACTTGTAGGAAGGTAACTAATCCACATTGCTTTTGCGATCTCACTCAAGTCTTACATTTCATTTCGGTATTTCTTTAGTGGTTCTAATGTGGGAACTTACATTTGCTCTATTCATTTGTGTACGCAGATTGTGAATTGGAGAAATTACTTGAAATTCCCAGAAGAGGTTAGACTATCACCAGAAGCCAAGGATCTTATTTGTAGGCTCTTATGCAATGTTGAACAAAGGCTTGGAACTAAAGGAGCTGATGAAATTAAGGTGTTGTGCGCATTGTTCAGCTCTGAGATTCGAAGTTCCCTTATCTTAATAAGAAACATGAAAAACGAACGGTTTGCACTGTATTCTTATAGGGTCACCCTTGGTTCAGAGGTACGGAATGGGGAAAGTTGTATCAAATGAAGGCTGCCTTTATTCCTCAAGTCAATGATGAGTTGGACACCCAGAACTTTGAGAAATTTGAAGAGGTAACATACTGATAATACTATCATCTCATTGATGTATATATATATTAAAATATTGGTTTATATACTGAAGAATTGGTGCCACAGATGATATAATGGAAATAATGTACTCTTCTTTAATTCCTTCTGGAACAGACTGACAAGCAAGTTCCAAAGTCGTCAAAGTCAGGTCCATGGAGAAAGGTATAACATAGGGCACTGACTTTCTCGGGTTGGGTTTTACGGATCACGATTTATATGTGTATTATCAAGTTTACTAGTAGATTATTAATTTATTAGTATGCAACAAAAAGCTCAGAATGATTAGTATTCAGAATGATATCTTTTGGGACCAACATGAGATGAATAAGAACCTGTCAGTAGAATGTGTCATGAACCAAAAGGAACTACTCTAAGAAATTTTGAATAGTATATGTTGTTTTGTTGTGTTGGGGTTTCTTAACATGAGGTTGGCTTTCTTACTTCTTCTCCAGATGCTCTCGTCCAAGGACATTAACTTTGTGGGTTATACTTACAAGAACGTTGAAATCGTAAACGATGACCAATTACCAGGGATAGGTATTTAACGTTTCTGTGTTTGAAAAAGAAACAACATAACTAGACTGTGTTGTGATTTTACGTTGCGTTTCTTACTGCAGCTGAGCTTAAGAAGAAGAGCAATAAGCCAAAGCGGCCTTCGATTAAATCCCTCTTTGGTAAATGCTTCTCCCTTTTATCATGATGTGTTGGAAGCTAGTGGCAGTATTATACAATCCATGTTGATTCTCTCTAACGACATTGTTGGAAAACATGATGAATATAGAGGATGAATCATCTGGTAGCACAACAACAAACCAAGGAAGCTTCCTGAATCTATTACCAACGCAGATGGAAGAACCGGAGAAAGAAGGTAGTAAGTGCAGCTCATCCGGGTGATTTGACTGACACATTTGCACAGTCTGAATCAGAGACTCTTCTTATATAACTTATGCGTGTGTTTTGATTTCCTTGAAAGCCTTTCTTTTTGTTGTTTTCTTCCAAAAGAGAGTAGCAAATGATGATGGGGTTTCAACAGACGTACAGTCTCTCCTTTGGAAGCGAAGGCTCTCCCTCAAAGGAGTGAGAGATGGATATGTTTAATTGTTTCAACATAGGGTTGTTTGATTAATGCCAACCAAGAAGGAAAAAAAGAAGTAAATATTCTTTTCGGAATTGGTTTCTTTGTTATTGTTTTTTTCACAAGAAGGAGAGAATTGGTTTTGTTTTTTGAGTATTTTCTTCATTCAGTTTTATTTGGTTGATCAAAACTTGATTGTACTGTACTGCACAACATCACAAGATGGAATCTTCACCCACTAATATTATGATGACCCAAGTCTGTTCTCTCTTCATTTTAAAGATTTGTTTAAACCTTTTTTTCCACGAGACTTGTTTAAACCTATTTCATTGAGAAAAATTGGACAATATACAGTATATATTTCGGTCCAATAATTATGACTAAATGTGTAATAACAACACAAGATTTTGGAAGAAAAGAAAATTAAAAACAATGGGCCCAATAAAATTAAGATACTAACCAATAAACAAAATAATCAAAATCCGCTATGTTCTTACTTATTTACCCTTCGCCTTTCAGTTTCTAAACGACAACGTTTGACAGGGATTTGCTGGAGAGTTCGAAGGAAGAGAGACTCACTCCTTCTTTTCTTCGTCGGCTGCTACTAACTAACCCGAAATGCAAAACATTTCGCAATTAAAAAACTTCCTAAATTCCTTTTTTAAAAAATTACATTGACTTAAGCCCAAAATATTTTAGGCCCCAAACTCGTAAAAAAAATTTTACATGACATATTCGCTCGTACCCTCTAAAGGCAATTTACCCGGATGCAGTACGAGTTCTAGATCGGAAACTTATTATTCTGAGGAAAATATCCAAACTTTCTTTGAATTCCAGATCTTGTTAAAAGATTGTTATTTTTTTGTGTGTGCGTGGGTGCAGGCAAGTGATAGGTTTAACATCAATTCTCAGCTTGAGCATCTTCAAGCTAAATATGTTGGCACTGGTCATGCTGATTTGAGCAGATTGTGAGTTTCTTTAATCTTCATTTCTTGATTTTTTTTTAAAGAAAAAAATTAATGTTTTTAAAATTGTGGGGGCAGTGAGTGGGCTGTGAACATTCAGCGTGATAGCTATGCTTCATACATTGGTCACTACCCAATGCTTGCTTACTTTGCTATCGCTGAGAACGAGTCCATTGGACGCGAACGCTACAACTTCATGCAGGTTTGTTTGCTCCCTTGTTACTAGTATATATTCTTATATATGGTTTTTTATTTTTGGAATAATCCAAAAGAGGTTACGGAGAGATGAAGAACAAATAATGATATAACAGACTCTTAGCATATGTTTGTTTCTTATAAAAAGAATATGCTTTGGAATAATTCAGGGGATGTCTTTTGTGATTTGCAGAAAATGCTGTTACCGTGCGGCCTTCCTCCAGAGAGAGAAGACGATTAGGAGAGGAGGATTTGATGTTCTGACCTATGATGGAAATGTTTAGTTTGGGGATTCAGAGAGTGATAATAAAACTGTCAGATTTAGTGTTCTGTTATAAAAGTCATGTTGCTTGTCTTTTTTTTTTTTTTGCATAGATGGTGAAATCTCACCCTCCAAAATAATTGGTTTCGCCACCGGTTTACAGGAGGAGAGCAGAGTGAATGAGTTTCTTATGTCTGTCTCTGTGTTTGGCCCCAAACCATACAAAACCAAACCGCCTGTGTGGATTTCAAAGGTGACATCACACCTTTTGGGAATATATTGCATAATCGACATCAAACCAGACAACAAATGGTGATTTTTGGAGCTGGACATGTATTTTTCTGGCTTCGAGATCTTGCCATACAGTTTTGGAAAGTGCTAAGTGAGCAACGAGCCTAGAAGCAAGTTTGTGGCTAAATCATTGGATCCCAAGTGATGATGGTCCCCAAAACTTTGGTATTCCTATCAAAGCTAAAGTAGCTGATGCTACTTATAACAGCAATTGGTCCTTTTCTGCGCCAAGAACAGACAACTCTGTGGCCTTACACGATTTCCTAACGACCATCACTCCTCCCTTAAGTTCTGACCCTACTGATTCTTACGGTTGGATCACTAGTACGGTACTGGACAGTGGTGGTGGTTAACAGCAGTGGACGGTTCGAATTTATAACCGGCGATCGGCGTGAGAGAAAGGTTGAAAGTAGATGATAAGAAGAAGCTAATAGGTTCTATGATGAAACTTTACAGAGCATCTTATTTAAGCTCTATTTCAACTGTTGAGCTAAGGAGCTAACCAATAATCAGAGAAGAAGAGAATATACAGTATTTCGGTTGGTAACTTTTTTTTTGTTAAGTTTCTTTTTTTTAACATGGGCCAACGAAAACAAAGACAGTCTCTGATTGGTGGAATATATTATAACTTTTGATTTTACAATTTTCGCATTATTCCTCGTCACCTCTCTTATTATTATTCTGAGGAAAATATCCAAACTTTCTTTGAATTCCAGATCTTGTTAAAAGATTGTTATTTTTGTGTGTGCGTGGGTGCAGGCAAGTGATAGGTTTAACATCAATTCTCAGCTTGAGCATCTTCAAGCTAAATATGTTGGCACTGGTCATGCTGATTTGAGCAGATTGTGAGTTTCTTTAATCTTCATTTCTTGATTTTTTTAAAGAAAAAATTAATGTTTTAAAATTGTGGGGGCAGTGAGTGGGCTGTGAACATTCAGCGTGATAGCTATGCTTCATACATTGGTCACTACCCAATGCTTGCTTACTTTGCTATCGCTGAGAACGAGTCCATTGGACGCGAACGCTACAACTTCATGCAGGTTTGTTTGCTCCTTGTTACTAGTATATATTCTTATATATGGTTTTATTTTGGAATAATCCAAAAGAGGTTACGGAGATGAAGAACAAATAATGATATAACAGACTCTTAGCATATGTTTGTTTCTTATAAAAAGAATATGCTTTGGAATAATTCAGGGATGTCTTTTGTGATTTGCAGAAAATGCTGTTACCGTGCGGCCTTCCTCCAGAGAGAGACGATTAGGAGAGGAGGATTTGATGTTCTGACCTATGATGGAAATGTTTAGTTTGGGGATTCAGAGAGTGATAATAAAACTGTCAGATTTAGTGTTCTGTTATAAAAGTCATGTTGCTTGTCTTTTTTTTTGCATAGATGGTGAAATCTCACCCTCCAAAATAATTGGTTTCGCCACCGGTTTACAGGAGGAGAGCAGAGTGAATGAGTTTCTTATGTCTGTCTCTGTGTTTGGCCCCAAACCATACAAAACCAAACCGCCTGTGTGGATTTCAAAGGTGACATCACACCTTTTGGGAATATATTGCATAATCGACATCAAACCAGACAACAAATGGTGATTTTTGGAGCTGGACATGTATTTTTCTGGCTTCGAGATCTTGCCATACAGTTTTGGAAAGTGCTAAGTGAGCAACGAGCCTAGAAGCAAGTTTGTGGCTAAATCATTGGATCCCAAGTGATGATGGTCCCCAAAACTTTGGTATTCCTATCAAAGCTAAAGTAGCTGATGCTACTTATAACAAAGTCCATGCAATATTATTATTTAATTTAAATATATTGCTAATTCATAACGAAGTTTCCACGAGATTAATAACTTCTAAATTAATAGTAAAATCTATCTAATAAATTCTAAACTTATTTAATAACGATAGACTGTATTTAATTTAAATAGTGGCATGGAAGTTAAAGTATGACTTTGATTAGGAAAAACTATATTTTAATTAAAATACACAACCAAGCTACTCACACTAACAAAAGGTTGTTGTTAACCAAAGCAACCAAGACGCTCTCGAAACCTCCTCCTCCTTGAAGAAACCCTACGCCGCGGCTCTACCCGGCGTCCGAAGTTTCTAGCGGCGCCGGAGGCTTCTCCTCCAACTCTCTCCTTTCTTTTTGCCCTACCGGTACCCTATTCCTCGGTGATATGCTTGACGCCTGGTGAACTCGGCGCCTCGGTGGCTGTTCTGACCTGGCGGAGCAAAATCTGGTCAAATCAAGCGGATCTGGAGCGCCAGCGAAGTTGAGCGAAGAGGTGGTCACTGGTTGGGTCGGCTTTTAGGTTCTGCTGTCGAGTTTGGTTCGAGCCGTCTTTCTTTGGCCTCGTCGGCTCCCAGTGAAGAGGCGGTGGCACGTGACTGTTATTGCTTGACACTTTGATCATGGATCTGGAGGCTGGTCTCACCTTGGCTTGAGGTTCAGATTTGCAAGAAAGGTGTGGTGATGTTGGAGTTTATCTCGCACGAGATGCTCTATGTCTCTCCGCTCCAAGGAAACCGGAGTTCCTTCGAGGCACACCAAAGCTCGTCGGAGGACGGTGTTCACCGTACTTTCTCTTGTGATGTGTATCGTAACCGGAGACCGTTAAGAATCATCTATGGTTCTGGCGGAGAAAGGAAGGGAGGTGCTTCTTTGTTCAAGCAGAGTTGCAACATCGGCGCGGAATGCGCTTAGAGAAGTCGTTCCTCGGTTCTGAGGTGAGTCGTGACGGACCTTACGCTTTCGAGTGGTCTGGGGAGAGTCGGCGGGCCATTGGTGATCACTTAGAGGCAATAATATGCGGTACCGATTATTGTTTATCTGGTAGTTGGGCCTCTTCTTCGCTTCAGGTTCAGGTCTGATCGTTAATGAAGCCATGGCCTCAACCCGCTTTTCCAGCTATGAAACCGTTGTCCTGGCTCTCGGATACATGGAGAGGTTGATGCTGTATGATGCAAGAATGGCCGGACTGATTCTTTTCCACACTAATCCAGAGCACCCTAATGAAGTCCTCTCAATAGTGAGAAAAGGCCTTCGGTGATGAAGCAATGGCCAAGCTTAAAATCTCTATTCATTAGATTCATTCGCTAATCCTTTAGAATTTTCATTATTGGATCTGCGGCAAAGGATATGTCTTGTAGTCTGTTTTAGTGGTAGGATTTAGTGGTAGAATTTAATGGTCTAAGAGATGGTTCATTCCGAAAGTAGTGGGATGTTTTCATTTCGTTGTGGTGAAAATGCAATATCGACCGACTCGAGTAGCGTAGGATCCTTCTAAGTGTTCTTAGGTGATACTAGATTCCGATATTGTATGGGGTGAAAATCTTGTGAGGTTGTAATCTCGTTACCATGAATTGGTTAATACAAAGTTGAAGTTGAAAAAAAAAAAACAAAAGGTTGTTTTGGCTTAGATGATATAAGATTTTCCTTAACATATTTTCGATGATCATATTGCATAATTATATGTGGATATCATTAATTTTATTATATTAGACTGTTCTTCGTCATAATAATGAAAGTTCTTGTCATTTTAATTCAGTCCAAAATATTTATTAAAATAACAACATGATCTCCTAATTTTATTTATTTATTTTTGTTTATAATATCGCTTTTAATCTATAATTTTTTAAAAAATGCTTCATAAAATTCATGTAAATTTATATTTATTTGGCAACAATGTAAATTTATATAAAATAGTTTTTCTAACTTTACGTGTCAGTAGATATAAAAATAACGAATTACATTTTTAAGAGAAGATCAAAAGTAACCAATAGTTTCTTAGGAACTTGAACAGCTTGCCGTCTACTGTGGCTCATTTTTTAAAGGTGGGTTTTGATGATGACTAACCGGGTATTTGGGGTTAATGGAAAGTTAAGAATTGCTTAACTTTATCCAAAACTAAGAACCGATTCTTAAAATTCTTATTTAAGAACCGGTTCTTAGTTTTTAGTTAAGTTAAGAAACAGCTTAACTTCACCTATAACATCATCTTTAACCCCTGTTAATCATGCTCTCAAGGTGATTATCTGGAGGGGTTTTAGTGAGTTTTAAGAGGGGATCCACAAAAGGAAAAAACTGCTGCGAATAGCCGGAATAAGGAGCTACTGCTATTGGTTTTTGTCATGGCCCCACCGACACGCGTGCCACATTATTGCTTTTTTTTTTATTCACAAAAAATAAAATAAAATTAAAAACTCATGGGCTGCTAATCATTTTATAGACAATAAAATAAGAGCATGATACAATGTGGGGTCCTAAATTAAACTTATTTCTTTGAGGTGTTTTTTTGTTCAACCATCGCTTTTATTCAACCCATAAAGTTTGGAACTACAGTAGACAAATTTTCAAACACATATTTTAACCAAAGCGGCACAATAGAATATAACTTAGGAACTACGGTAGACAAATCTGTGTGAATTAGATATGAGGTTAAATGATCTTAATGAAACTTTACAGAGCATCTTATTTAAGCTCTATTTCAACTGTTGAGCTAAGGAGCTAACCAATAATCAGAGAAGAAGAGAATATACAGTATTTCGGTTGGTAACTTTTTTTGTTAAGTTTCTTTTTTAACATGGGCCAACGAAAACAAAGACAGTCTCTGATTGGTGGAATATATTATAACTTTTGATTTTACAATTTTCGCATTATTCCTCGTCACCTCTCTTATTATTATTCCTTCTTTTTCTTCAACACTATTGACTCTCCCACAAAGCTTTTTCCTCAGAACTCAGATCCGAATCACTAAAATCCCTACTAAATTCCCTTTCCTTTCAAATTATTTTTGCTATATTCTTCTTCTTGCTTTCTTTGCTATCGCTGAGAACGAGTCCATTGGACGCGAACGCTACAACTTCATGCAGGTTTGTTTGCTCCTTGTTACTAGTATATATTCTTATATATGGTTTTTTATTTTTGGAATAATCCAAAAGAGGTTACGGAGAGATGAAGAACAAATAATGATATAACAGACTCTTAGCATATGTTTGTTTCTTATAAAAAGAATATGCTTTGGAATAATTCAGGGGATGTCTTTTGTGATTTGCAGAAAATGCTGTTACCGTGCGGCCTTCCTCCAGAGAGAGAAGACGATTAGGAGAGGAGGATTTGATGTTCTGACCTATGATGGAAATGTTTAGTTTGGGGATTCAGAGAGTGATAATAAAACTGTCAGATTTAGTGTTCTGTTATAAAAGTCATGTTGCTTGTCTTTTTTTTTTTTTTGCATAGATGGTGAAATCTCACCCTCCAAAATAATTGGTTTCGCCACCGGTTTACAGGAGGAGAGCAGAGTGAATGAGTTTCTTATGTCTGTCTCTGTGTTTGGCCCCCAAACCATACAAAAACCAAACCGCCTGTGTGGATTTCAAAGGTGACATCACACCTTTTTGGGAATATATTGCATAATCGACATCAAACCAGACAACAAATGGTGATTTTTTGGAGCTGGACATGTATTTTTCTGGCTTCGAGATCTTGCCATACAGTTTTTGGAAAGTGCTAAGTGAGCAACGAGCCTAGAAGCAAGTTTGTGGCTAAATCATTGGATCCCAAGTGATGATGGTCCCCAAAACTTTGGTATTCCTATCAAAGCTAAAGTAGCTGATGCTACTTATAACAGCAATTGGTCCTTTTCTGCGCCAAGAACAGACAACTCTGTGGCCTTACACGATTTCCTAACGACCATCACTCCTCCCTTAAGTTCTGACCCTACTGATTCTTACGGTTGGATCACTAGTACGGTACTGGACAGTGGTGGTGGTTAACAGCAGTGGACGGTTCGAATTTATAACCGGCGATCGGCGTGAGAGAGAAAGGTTGAAAGTAGATGATAAGAAGAAGCTAATAGGTTCTATGATGAAACTTTACAGAGCATCTTATTTAAGCTCTATTTCAACTGTTGAGCTAAGGAGCTAACCAATAATCAGAGAAGAAGAGAATATACAGTATTTCGGTTGGTAACTTTTTTTTTGTTAAGTTTCTTTTTTTTAACATGGGCCAACGAAAACAAAGACAGTCTCTGATTGGTGGAATATATTATAACTTTTGATTTTACAATTTTCGCATTATTCCTCGTCACCTCTCTTATTATTATTCCTTCTCTTTTTCTTCAACACTATTGACTCTCCCACAAAGCTTTTTCCTCAGAACTCAGATCCGAATCACTAAAATCCCTACTAAATTCCCTTTCCTTTCAAATTATTTTTGCTATATTCTTCTTCTTGCTTTCTTTTCTCCTCAGAATCTAAAGAAAACACTCTCTCTCTTTTCTTTCTTGCAACTTTCACCATTAAAACCAGCTTCAACCACTGTTGCTTGGTGAGTTGAGGTGTATGGCTATTGGGTTTTACTGATGAGATTGTGGGTTGTTATAAAGTCGTGACTTTGCGCATCAGAATCGGCAAAAAAAAAAGATGGAACGGAATCAGAAGAAGATGGATCACGTCATCGGCGGAAAGTTTAAGTTGGGTAGGAAACTCGGTAGTGGATCATTCGGTGAACTTTATTTAGGTATATATGACATTTTCTGGTTTGTTTTTTTACTTCTTGTTTAGTTCTTGTTGGTGTCTAAAATTTGATCTTTTTTTATTTTAGGGATCAATATTCAAACTGGAGAAGAAGTCGCAGTTAAGCTGGTAACAACCTTTACGAATTTAAATTTTAGTTTATCCTGCCTGTACTCTTTTGTTTATTCTCCCATTTTTAGTAAGACTTTTTATTGCTGAGATTTTTTTTTTTTTTTTCCCATCTTGTGAATTGATTTTTTGCTACATTTCTGTTTTCTTTGACACCAGGAACCAGTGAAGACGAGGCATCCTCAACTGCAGTATGAGTCGAAAATATATATGCTTCTTCAAGGAGGAAGTGAGTTTTGGTTTCTTCTAGGATTTGTTTATGTGAAGTTTATTAAGTTCCAACCCTCTCACCTCTCACTGCCTTTGACATGTTTTTTTTTTAATATAGCTGGTGTTCCCCATCTGAAATGGTTCGGAGTCGAGGGTGAATACAGCTGCATGGTGATCGACCTTCTTGGGCCCAGCTTGGAGGACTTATTCAATTACTGCAATCGAAAGTTTACTTTGAAATCTGTTTTAATGCTTGCAGATCAGTTGGTAAGTAGTACTACTGAGTATTATTGCCCTTTTGCTTTTGATATGTGTTCCTTTAAAATGTGTTGTATCGATGCAGATATGCAGAGTTGAGTACATGCACTCCCGGGGTTTTCTTCACCGCGATATTAAACCAGACAACTTTTTGATGGGTCTTGGGCGCAAAGCAAACCAGGTTAATCCTACTTTTGCATCATGTGTGTTTGTTGTATGTCTCTTCATGGTGAGCATATATCTCGGTCTGTCTTTTGGTTAACCAAATTAATTTTGGACCTCCTCAGGTGTATATCATCGATTATGGCCTTGCTAAAAAATACAAGGATTCTCAGACACAAAAACATATACCATACAGGTGAGATCTGCAGAATCTTATGCCTCCTTTTCGGATACCTTTGTTCGCTACAAATGTTTTACTTGATCTTTTTTTTATTGAATCATAATTTTATGCTGCATTGGTAATGTCTCTCCTAGACCTTTGTGTTAGTGTGAGAGTAGAAAACATTTTCTATTCCTCGCTAAATCCAGGACCTATGTTTGATTCTTTCTTTTCTACACCCTTCTTCCGGCTTGCTTTATTAGAATTCCTTGTAAATTGACAGGGAAAACAAGAACTTAACAGGAACTGCACGGTATGCAAGTGTCAACACGCACCTTGGGATTGGTTAAGAACTTCTTTCTTATCTAAAGCATTTGAAAATTCTTGTCTTCTTTGCTGACTCATTTTTGTATGCATAATTACAGAGCAAAGCAGAAGAGATGATCTGGAGTCACTTGGTTATGTGTTGATGTATTTTCTACGAGGAAGGTGTGAATCTTTCTTGGGTGCATATCAGCTTAAAAGAATTAAACCTTAAACTTGAGAGAGTCCATGTTTCCTTGTGTCTCAGTCTTCCGTGGCAAGGTTTAAAAGGTGGCACAAAGAAGCAGAAGTATGACAAGATTAGTGAAAAGAAGATGCTTACTCCTGTAGAGGTACAGCTTTTGTATGAGGATAATGTTATCAAATAGCCAATAGATTTTGACTTAGCTTGGTTTTACTTTTTTTTTTTTTTTTTGGAGATTCTTTGCAAGTCACATCCGTCAGAGTTCACCTCTTATTTCCACTACTGTCGATCATTGAGATTTGAGGACAAACCAGATTATTCATATCTGAGAAGACTTTTCAGAGATCTTTTTATTCGTGAAGGTGAGAATCTTCTTGCTGTGTTTGTTCGATTGTTTATGATGATGGTCTATGCAGCTTTGTGGGAAGTATCCATAGTTTGTGTTTTGATGGAAACGAAACTATGCCTGTAGGTTACCAGCTGGACTACGTGTTTGATTGGACAACCTTGAAATATCCTCAGACTGGCTCTACTTCGAGACCAAGGGTTAGTTTTATTATTGGTTTCAAGTGTTGGAGATCCAAATTTCATAACAATCCAAAATCTTATCCTAATATCCTGCTACTATTATGGCTATCGTTCACAACAGCCGAATCCAAGACCAGCCTTGGACCCTCCAGGACCACCTCCAGAAAGATCTGAAAAAACTTCAGGTACATTGTTCTCTGTCTTTATACCTGTGGGGTTAATAAAAAGAGATATATTGAAAGATGTCTGTCTTATAGCTTTATGAGATTTGATTTGACAAATAATGAACTGAGAACTTGATTTCCTTGCTCTTGTTTTAGTGGGACAGGACCTCCGAGGAAGATTTTCAGGGGCAATAGAGGCATTCACCAGACGAAATGTTTCAAGCCAAGGAGCTCATGGTGACCGCTCTAGACACAGATCTTCTGATGATGTACCCTCTTCTTCCAGAGAAGTGGTTAGTTTCTGTTGCTCGTTCTTTCGCTGGCTGTAAAATCTATCGTGTGCCAGTTTCTCTAGTTAGCGATCCAAAGTACGAAAATCCCAAAGAACGTGAGAAAGTTTGCATGTTATGAATTGATGGCTTCACTTGCAGCAGCACGAGTCTGATAGAAACCCTTCTTCATCTCGAAATGGAAGTACCTCAAAGAGAGGTGTGATGTCAAGCAGCAGACCTGGCTCCTCCTCAGCTGAGCCAAGCGAGAACCGCTCAAGCCGATTATTTTCAAGTGGATCACGGCTCGCCACAATTCAACAGTATGAGTCTAAGCCATCATCTGCATCTGGAAAGCCTAGGCATGATGATGCCATTAGAAGCTTTGAGCTCCTTACCATCGGCTCTGCGAAGAACAAGAAATGAAGATAGGGACGGAGAAGTTGATAATAATGAAAAGCGATGTACATGCTCATTGTTTGTTATTCATATCCTTAAAGTGTAACTTGTGATGACTACAGGTTTTTTGATCTTTCTGTTTTCTAAAACTTCATTGTAGAGATGAAAATACAAAACCTACCTTGTCTGTCATTTTAATTAAAGTTGTCAAACATTACTGACAAATGTTGTGCACTGTAGATTTAGACAATGCTCTGCTTCTGCTGAAATGTCGTAGAATATATTGATGAAGATGTGGACGTACATATTTAGTTCTTTTCCAACACTTGAAGACAAGACAAAGGTTACATCCCTAAGGCTACCTTTGAACAGATAAAAAGAAGAAGACATAGCGACTAATGTCCTCGGAGAGTGATGAACGGAGACATAGCGGCTAATGTCTGCGGAGAGTGATGAAAGGGGTGGAGCTGAGATGAGCTGCGATGGGTGATGAAAGTTCATCAACTTGGTGGTTCTGTGTCACTTTTGAGATGGGCGTGATAAATGGCATCTTGTTTTCTATGGGAGTTAGTGGAAGTGGACTCGCTGGTGTAAGACTTTGAAGTTGTGAGCTCTTTCCCGGTCTCAGAGTAGCCAGGTAAGCGTGTCCATTACAGAAAGGTAGACTCGTAGCTTGAACTGTTGATTCTTTCTCCTTTGCCACTTGAGCTCCACATGGTTCCTTCAAAATAATGAAATGAAAAAAACTGCATTTAGGACCAGAATATAACAAAACAGATAAATGAAAAGAACTTGTTGGGTTATTGGTTTATTACCCCGAGCTTGAGAAACGTGAAAGTTTGGTTATCAGATCCAAGGTAGATCTCAATAAGCTTCCTCAGGTCAGCCAGTGTTGCGTCCTTCGTAACTTTTAATGTTGTTATGAGCTGCTTCCGAGGGTTATCTGTAGTAGTTGCTTCCCACTTAACGTAGATATCTATGTGTCCATTGTTCCTTTCATCAACTGAGATATTGTTTTCCTTTGCGTCTTCTACTGCTAGAGCTTCGGCCTTATTCGTCATAGGAAGCAACTGATCAGTCTTGTCTTGAGGAAGATCCTCTTGGCCAGTGTGTTGAGACATCTCTCTCTGATTGCCACAAAGGGTGAATATGTTTTGAATTCTCAACTTTCTAGACATTGCTGATTCTTTGTCGTCTGTAATGTTGAAGCTATTTTCTTCACCCATACCTCCAAAGTTCAAACTAGGCACTGGTGTTGTTGTTATCGAGCAGATGCTTTTGTCCTCGATTATCACTTTCTCCTCATCTTCTTCGACCTCTTCTTCTTCAAAGACAGTGCTCAGGCATACACGGTCAGGGTACATTTGCGCAAGCATACTCTCTGGTTGCAAGACATCAGACAAATTGCTAGTGATTGTGTTGCTTGGTTGGTATGAAACAGCAGCTCCCCAAACTTGCTTAACTGGTTCTGGATCACCCATGTCAAGATCCATTGACTTCACCATATCATCATCGGAGTAAAGACCCCTGAGTCTCTTGGCAAACCCACTAGTTTCATCCATTGACTTCACCATATCTCCTCCATCCTTTGAGCGCCTGAACTCAACCTCAATTTCCTCCAACCTTCTTCTCATCATCTCCAGCTCCTCTTGCTGCTGCACTATCCTTTCTTCCATCCTCCTTCTCTCCATCTCAACGAACTCCTCAGCCATTCTTCTGCATTCCTCAAGTTTCTTCTCAAGTTCTGCTTTCAAAAGCTGTGTTCTCTCGTTTACTTTCTCTTTGATCGCCTCTTCATTGGTAGCACATGCTTCCTTCTGTATTAAAAGAGATCGCAAAGCAGCAACTTCCTCTTCCTTCTTCTTCAGCTGCTTCTGTGCATCATTCCTTTCTTTCTCTTGCTGTTTCTTCTCAGACTGGAGCTTGGAGATAAACTCATCCATCGCTGCTATTCTTGTTCCCAAAATCACAGCAGAAGAAGACTCATCACCCCCATTCTTATCCTTGTTCGGAGTATGTGACCCACGAACTATGCACTTTGCTTTTGCCCCATACTCTAGAGTGCAAAGAGTCTTGTGCATTTCCTTTGGATCCGGGCTCGCACATAGAATCATTAGAATCTTTGACTTGTCATCTTCAAAAGAGTCCTGCATCAAGAAAACAGAAACAAGACTAAATATCTCAAAGCAACACACATTCCAGAGGATAAAAACAACAGAACAAGAAATTCAAATGCACCTGAAGCAGCATAGTCAGCTTGCTGTCTCTAAAGGGCACGTGAGAGTCTCCATTTGCTATAGATTCCACAACTCGCTTTAGTGCAATATTTCCCTGGTTGATCTTAGCAGTCTATATTAAATAAAGATACAAACAAGTCAGTTACTTTGAAAACTTTTATCAGAATCAAAATATAGTGAGAGAGGCTAGAGAGAAAGCAAATATTACTTGCATCTTTGCTTCAAATCCAGTCTGCCCAGCTTGGTCTATATTTTCAGAACCAGCCATGTCAACAAGCATCAACCTTCCCCCAACAGTAGGCACATCAAGTATGATCTACACATAGAAACAATTCACTTATAATAAGTTGTTAACAAACAGAAACCTAATAACATGCTTCAAAATCATTAAAACAAACCATGCAGTGACTCCTGGAACTTCTTTCATTGCAAAGTGTGCTTTTAACAATCCTCCGTTTCTCCACTTTGACAATCTCTTTCGAGATCTTTCCAGCTTCTGTCCCTGAAATAAAGGTTGCGTTTTTCGCCTTCTTCCCCATTACTTCAAGCCTGACCTGCAAAAACAACAACAAAGTCCAAGACTTTTAACATTGATCAAACACAAAGACTTTACAGCAATGTTAAGGATTTGATCAATCACGAAGCCATTAACGTCCTACAGTTGCAGTTACTAAACACGTTCAAAGAAACACAGAAAGTTCAAACCTTTACTCTAAAAGAGAAGGTTACCTTAGTGCTTCCACCTTTGGGCCAACCAACCCCCAAGTTGTTGCTACTATTGGTGGAAAGAAGATCATAAATCTCCTCATTATAAACCTCAAGAACAGTGACCTGAACAAAGGTAACACCACCACCACCATCCTGATCCGAATCTCCCAGAATATCCCTCAAAGAACGATACACAATCCCAGGCTCCTCCTTCCCACACCCACCACCACCAAACATGGTATGGCTCTTCCCAGCACCCGTGGGTCCGTACATCATGATCGTGCATTTATCACCGAGCTTCACGCCTCTGATCCTCTCTTGTATAAACTTCTCGTAAAACGTCTCGATCCCTTCCTGCTCCGAGAAAGAGACTCCGTCGAGGGTGAAATCTCTGTACCCGACCTCGGCTCTGACTCGGACCGTTTGGTTGTCTGGGTTGACCTGAAGGATCGAGGGCGGTTTCTCCTTGCGGTCTGGGTAGTCTCGGATCCGGCCGACGACTTCGACGGGATGCTCCGGTGGGGGGAGATGGTGGTGGTCTGGGTTTGGGGTTTTCGGGTGGAAATTGAGGCGTTGTTTGGTTTGTGGGGTTCTGATTAAGGTGAATTGGGATTGATTCGATCTTGATGAGGATGGAGTCGGAGCCATGTTTAGAATATTTTCAAGATTTTGAAACTTCAATTGAGAGAAGAGAGAGAGAGAGAGAGTGAATTGGGGATTTAGGGTTTGAGATTCTCGAGGTTTGAAGTTTGAACAAAAGGAACATAACCGTTGTAACTTTAACGGCTAGTTTTATTTATTTTTATAATTATTTTTATTTAATGGGCTTATAGTTGGTTAGATAACTGGGCTTAATATTAATAGAGGCCCAATATATGTTTGACAAGGCACTAGGGTTTCACGAGGTTGGTTCTCTTATAAACTTTTGTTGGTTAAGATTGTATGTGGTTTCTTTTTTGGCAGCGGAGGACGGCGACGGCACGAGGCGAAAATGGTGAGACTCTCTTACCTTCTCTTCTTCCCTGTTGGGTCTCTCATAGTATAGGAGGACACTTGTGTTTCTTAGAGTTCTGTTTAGATCTGTTTGATTCTGATTTTTGCCTCTACATTCGTGAATTAGAGTTTAATCCGTAGTGTAGAAAATGGTTAAATCACCAAATAATATTGTAAGAGGAGACTATTATCAGTTTTGACTAATTGAGTATATTTTGCAACCATTTTTGTTATTTAAGTATGTTGTGATGATTATTGTGAGTAGCAGAACATTTAATAACAGGCATACACTATTCAGTCTTGAATATCATCTGAATAGTGATGTTATGATTCCTATCAATGTGTATGTTGGTGAAAACAGGGAAGTTTTGAACTCATAAGTTGTTGTTGTTGTTTCTGTATGGTGGAATTGGTAGGTGAACATTCCCAAGACTAAGAAGACTTACTGCAAGAACAAGGAATGCAAGAAGCATACCTTGCACAAGGTCACCCAGTACAAGAAAGGTAAAGACAGTCTTGCTGCCCAGGGTAAACGTCGTTATGACCGCAAACAATCCGGTTACGGTGGTCAGACCAAGCCCGTCTTCCACAAGAAGGTAACCAAAACACATTTGAGTTGACTTATCATTGGCTTATCGACTTCTAATTAGTGTCTTCCATCTAAGAACCAGTTTTGAGATTCTCATTTATTGAGACTTTGTGAATTGTCTCTGATTAGTCTTATTCAAATGATCGGTTAATTCATATGTGCTCATTATTTTGTATTTTTGTGTGTGTGGAACAGGCTAAGACAACCAAGAAGATTGTCTTGAGGCTCCAGTGCCAAACATGCAAGCATTTCTCTCAACACTCGATTAAGGTAATGGGACATTTTTTATTATTATTTTTGTTTACACTGGTTTTGAGTCTTGAGATGTGTTTCTTACAATTTGTGTTGGTTGATGCAGAGGTGCAAGCACTTTGAGATTGGTGGAGACAAGAAGGGAAAAGGAACATCCCTCTTTTAAGTTGTCTGCTCTTATCTACTTTTTTTTTTTTGGTTTGTTACTACTCTCTTGCTTCGATACTTGAATACATTTTGGATCTTTCAGAAATGGTTATGGGGTTTAATTTAGACAACTTTTTCGTATGGAATTTTCTCTCTTTTAATATCGTGAATCTTTCTTTCTACACGCGTTTGATGTTCAACTTTCAAATCATCTTATTACAAACCAAACCATCTAAGTAGAGAGTGTTTACTCCTGTACCGATTTTGAATCATGCTAGAGATGCAAGAGATCGAAGAAAAAAGTTCTCAGCCAACACTGTTTTGTTCTTTGAGTCTTAGCATGGCAACGATTACATAGACATCTGTCTTATGGTGGTTAATTAACGTAGCTACGTGATGGCAAACAGGCCATAGCCAAGGACACTACTAACATTTCTTCTGCGGTAAATCTGCATCATGCAATTGTCCTAAGCCTACCGTTCTTCCTTCCATGTCTTTCAATCTCGATATCATGAACTTGTTGGTATATATTCGTCTGGCCCTGTGAAGTGAATATATTTCTCTTTTGAGCTGGATAGTCTACAGAATTGGAATTTCGTATTTCCTTGTTGGCCATAAGACAGATGTCTATTAACACTTGTGTCGTTTGACCAGAAACGAGACACAATGTTTCGCGTATCGTTGCATG
Source organism: Brassica carinata (assembly GCA_016771965.1). Classification (NCBI taxonomy): domain Eukaryota; kingdom Viridiplantae; phylum Streptophyta; class Magnoliopsida; order Brassicales; family Brassicaceae; genus Brassica; species Brassica carinata. The sequence goes on from CM028688.1 coordinate 15,383,774, forward strand.
AGAACAAAGCCTTGTGCACGTTAAGAATAACCAACACAAGCCTCAAAAGGCTGCGTTTTGTCTTTGTTGTTTGTTGCTGCCACGAGTTTATTTTGAAACGCAGCGTTTTGCGTAGCAGTTGATGTGAAAATGGAAATCTCAAATGATATTCCCCGCTCAAACTACAAAAGCGAAGAGGACACTTTAAAAACCCACTAGGTAATGCCCACTATCCAATTAACCCGAATGCGGCCCATTATGAGGTGTCTATGTCTTCCTGAGTCATTTGAATCAATTCAGATTGTTGAAATGGTAAGGTAATTTTTTTACCGTTGTGATACAAGAAGAAATCAATTTGTCAAATCAGAGAAAAAGAAAGTTGTCAACTCAGAAGTCACAGTGTCGCACGCATGATAGATTATTACCAAGTTCCCAAAAAAATCTGACCGTTACACGAATACACGGTAAGAAAATTTATTATTTTTGTTATCAATTCCTTTTTTATTTTTTCTTTCTTTTGAGTCAACTCTTTTCCTATAAATACTCACTTTCACTTCACTCAAACATCTAAATTTTCTCCTCAATCTCTTTATAGTAATTGTTTTTTCTTCTCGAACAAATCTGTTTTTTTTTTTCTGAAAAAGAATATTTTGTTATCAGGGAATTTGTGTGCTCACTTGCTTCATGGTATTTACTGTGTTCTTCTGGGGGATTTTCTTTCTGTAACAGAAGTTATTACCAGAGTGGAGACGAGGAAAGGACAAGCCAAAATGACGGAGAGGTTTTATGAGCACGTTCTCGAGCAAAGCTCTCTGGGATTTTTTACTGAGAGGATCCCTTTCATCTCCTAGCCTTATCCATAAGATTGATTCTGTGTCAAAGATCGACATCGCATCCGGTCAGTTTTTTTCTTCTTTTTGCTAAAAAACTGTTTTTTCCTTTTCCTTTCACTTTTAATTTTGTTTTAAACTTTTATATTATATATATATTTATGTTTTGCACAATCATGTCTATAAAGAATTTTGTGGTCGGTTGGTGGTGTATAGTTTAATATGTTATTCATATTGTAAATTTAATCTTACACTAGCTTTCAATTTGGGGAAAAAATCTGTGTGATAAATTTCAGTATGTTGGAAACAAACCAAACTTTGCACCCGGTCTATAGAATCTCTATGGTCGGTTAGAGGTTGTATACAAAAGTTTAACATGTTTTCTGTATTGTAAATTTAACACTTTGACAAACTTCCATCTTGAAAAAAAGTGTAGGTAATAATTTTCAGTATGTAGAAGCAAACCAAACTTTTACATCCTGTCCACAGAATTTTTTATGGTATGTTATAAGTGTATATATATTTAATATATTTTTAGTATTTAGTTTTCAAAGTTTTCCATGAGTATGCAAAGTGTATTGATTTAATTAAAGTTTTCAACAGTATGTTTAATATGGTTTTTTCATATTGTAAAACAAGGGAAAGGCAAGCTAAATAATGGAGACATCTCGGAGATGATAAAAATTATTGATAAGAAGGAATCAGAGATCAAGGGAGATACACAGAGACAGAAGAGAGTATCAAAAAATCAAAAGAGAGCCAAAGTGGAGCAGGGAGAGTTCAAGAGTGCATTTACAATGACTATTAACATAAGATCGTCTATAAAAAAGCAACTCTTTATTAAAATAAATAAATTAATAGCTAACGATTATACATCAATATATAAAAGAGAATACACTAATATATGACCATCAAACGGTTATTAAAATAGTGTTACCGTTACATATTTTGTGTTGAGATTTTTAGGTTAGTCCACTAACAAATTATCATTATACCATTAATGAAGAATATAACTTTCTTTGAAAAAGCAGTGGCAAAATAAGTAATATTCCAAGGTAATATAAGGGTAATAGTTAGCAGTGATTCTCTTTTAATAATATTGATTTTGTGTTCTTGACATCTTGTGGTGACATTTACATATATACGATATATTCCCTTCATTAGTAAGTTGTTACATTTCTTCACAAACAAAACCAAAAGGCATTAACCCTCCGTCTCCATTGACATAAAACTAGAGTTTATTGTCCTGATTCTTTCACTTTCATAAACACATGTAACAAAAGGACGACTTTAGAAAGAAGAACATTACAAAAATGGTTTCGAGATATTTTTATCCGTGTACTCGTATATATGGAAGGGACAAAAACTTAAAGCAAGTATGGAGTTGTAGTCTTGTAGACTAGAAAATGCGTCAATGGGAGACATATATAAATCGATAGCAAAGATGTGATGGGGAGTATATGAAAACATAAACTCATTTAAGTCCAACAATTAATCAGTCAGTTGTTAGTAGTTGAAGTAACTAAATGCGAATATTTACTTACAACTTAATAGAGTTTTGTTTAAATAAAAAATGTGTTAAGTGTTAGTTTGCTACTCACACTATATAAACGTTTGTGATGTAGATAGTTCATGCTCATCGAACTGCAAAAGATAAATAAAATAACAAGAAGAGACATGGGGCGTCTCGTAAACGGAGCTGGTCTCTTGGTTTTGTTGTGTTTCCATGTTTTGTGGTGAGTAAAGTGGCTGCCAGAGATGGTGTGATGAGCTTTGGCAGAGATGAAGAGGAGAAGACTTTCATAGGCGGTGGAAAGGGCTTTGGAGGCGGTTTTGGTGGAGGTGGAATCGCTGGCGGGATAGGCAAAGGTGATGGTTTTGGTAAAGGTGGAGGCATTCTTGGCGGCATTGGAAAAGGGGAGGCTTCGGTGGTTTTGGAGGTGGCAAAGCGCGGAGGCTCGGTGGAGGAATAGGCAAAGGTGGTGGCTTTGGCTTTGGAAAAGGTGGTGGCTTCGGTGGAGGAATAGGCAAAGGCTTTGGTGGTGGAAAGATTGGACACAACTGAGAGAAACATGAAGTTGAACTGCAATGAGCGACTTGGGGAATAAAATAACTTAGCTTTCACGTATTTGTCTAATTATAAGTTTTGATATGAGCCTTTTATCTATCTATCTATCTATCTATCTATCTATCTATCTATCTATGTTTGTTTCATTTTCATAAATCTTATCCCTCACAGAATAATCTAACCACCACAAGACTTGAGGCAAGCAACTTGGTAACGCGACTTGACTCTTCTTTCTTCAAGCGACTACCTCTACTCCGAGACCTTGAATCGTTTCTCCACTTAAAGAACTCAAGCACACCCTTGATGAGTCCCTGTACAAACACACGACCCAAAATGATTACTCAAAGCCACACCTTTACTACTTTCTAAAGCTTCCTCCACGCTACCTCTACTTTCTACTCAAAACCATACATTAATTAGTAACTTGTCTCTGACCTCCATCAGGGCCAAACAGACATAGCACTAACCAAAAACAAGCATTCACTAGGATTAACCAATATAAAAATGAAAGTAGCAAAGCCTTAGTTATGTCTTACGAAACTCAAAAAGTACATCCAACCGAAAAAAAAATAACTTAAACAGAAGCCAGACTTATTGTAATAAATAGCACAATGCTTATAAAGATTCAGACAGTCCAACCCTTTATGAAGTTGAGAGGAATCTCTGATTTGAGATCACTGGATCCATAAACTAGGGGGTGGTTAAGTGATAAATCACTTTAGTCACTATTGCCCTTGCCGACCCAAACCATACCCTCCTTGTGACGGGTCATAACCTCCCATGTATCCACCAGGATTGTTCAAACCGCCCACACCAGGTCTCCCTCCAACCGCACCATATGCAGCTTGGTTTCCGTAACCAGAATCACCATTTCCACCAGATCCTCCATATCCCACTGTGGCTGAGCGGAAGGAGCTCCACCATATCCACTCTGAGCAGCACCATTCCCATAGCCTCCGGGGTTCCCATAACCACTAGGAGCTGATGGAGTGTCCCACGAGTTCCTCGGAGCAACACTACTTCCATAGCCAGCACCTGGCATGCTCGTTGCTCCATACGCAGCACCACCACCATAAGCTCCGTATCCACCAAGTCCAGCACCATTACTACCATTCCCATACCCACCACCAACGCCATAGCCTGAAGAACCATAAGACGGCAAACCATTTCCTACGTTTTGTGGCTGCATATACCTATTGAAATCCACACCGTCAAAACTGCTTTCATTGCCACCACCAAAACCCTGGTAACCACCACCACCACCACCCATGGCTCGTCCAGCACCACACTATATAAACGTTTGTGATGTAGATAGTTCATGCTCATCGAACTGCAAAAGATAAATAAAATAACAAGAAGAGACATGGGGCGTCTCGTAAACGGAGCTGGTCTCTTGGTTTTGTTGTAAGCATCGCCTCCAGAACTTCTACTTGCATTGAAGTTCCCACTTCTTCCAGAGACTTGCTGCTCCTCTCTTGACATTGCTCTCTTCACATCAACCTAAAAAAAAAATCATTAAAAGCTTAGCATAAACCTCCAAGAATCATTGCTAAATAAACTGAAATATATATTAATAGACCAAACCAAAACTCTCTTAACTGATTCTACACTCAAACACTTATGATTCACAACCTAATACAAATATCAATCTCCTCAAAGTTAAATCAATCAAACAAAAGTCTCGATTTTTCAATCTCGTTCTCGAATTAAACAAAAGGGCAAAAAAGGTAAACAGACAAAAGTGGGAACCTCTCTGGAATCAATGTGATGTTTGTCTTGAAGAACCCTATCGAGCAGCGAAGGATCGGAGAAGATGACGAAACCGAAACCCTGGGACGGCCAGTGAGCTTGTCTCTCATGACAATAGTCTGAGAAACATCTCCATAGCTGCTGAAATGTTCTCTCAGCTTGTCTTCGTCGGTTTCCCATGAGATACCACCCACGAAAAGCTTTCCTTGATCTGAATCCATCGGATCTAACCAAAACCCACTTCAGAACTTACGAAAAGGGTTTAGCTTTAGGACAAGAACCAAGGTGGCCGACGTGAGGTAGAAGAAGAAGAGGAAGAATGAGCTGCTATGAAGACAGCGAACGAATATTTCTATTGGTTTGGTACTATCGATGCTCGCAAAGAGGACGAATCTGTCTGTAGATAGATTGATTAACGGTTCAGATCAAATTTAAGAAATTCGACGGTTCAGATATGTTTTCCGTTCTAAGAGGCCCAATAGAATGTAAACAATGGGCTATCAAGACCAATGTTTGGTTTCGTGATTGGGCTTGTAACAAAAGCAATAATTTTTTAAAAAATGTGTGATGGACTTCATTTCAAAGTGGACTTATCGGATGTCCATGAAACATTGAAACATGATCGTAGAGGGAAACACACTTTCAAGTTTCAACTATGGACTATGTTATCAGGTACAAGTCTCTTAAGGTCTATTGGTTTAACTAAAACTTTATTAATGTTTCTACACTAATATATGACCATCAAACGGTTATTAAAATAGTGTTACCGTTACATATTTTGTGTTGAGATTTTTAGGTTAGTCCACTAACAAATTATCATTATACCATTAATGAAGAATATAACTTTCTTTGAAAAAGCAGTGGCAAAATAAGTAATATTCCAAGGTAATATAAGGGTAATAGTTAGCAGTGATTCTCTTTTAATAATATTGATTTTGTGTTCTTGACATCTTGTGGTGACATTTACATATATACGATATATTCCCTTCATTAGTAAGTTGTTACATTTCTTCACAAACAAAAACCAAAAGGCATTTTTTCTCCAAAATTCATAAATTATTTTGCCGATGCCCGGCTGAAAGCAATAAACCCGGCGCTGGAGAGGATTCATCTTCTGGTAAAAAATCTTTGAGGTATGTTACTCTACTTTCAATCTCTAGTAAAAATCCAAATCCCATTTTCTAGAAATAATTATCCAGTAAAAGAGAATCCAAAACCTAGTCACCGTCATTAGGATTGACGCACAAGTAAGTCATTGCTCATGCAAGTACCGCGATCACTAAGGCACATGATTCACTTGAGTTGGAAAAACATATGTTCTTCCTTCCTAATCTGAGTGTAAAATTGAGAAGATTGGGAACGGTTCTAGTGTAGCTTTGAGAAGAAATATTTAGGATAATGTTGGGAATTAAAGGCAATCGAGATGAGAGGGAACAAAGGACGTAGCAATATAAACACTAGTAAATACCAAAGCAAGCTGCATGAGAAGCTTGCTGTTTTGACGTGAAGGTTAAGAAATCGTCGGATATCAAGAAGACAAAGGACATGCTGGATTTGAATAATTGTTGGAGGTTCAGATGAAGAGAAGAACAAAACGACTTGAGTGGCTAAAGTAAGAACTTTGGTTAAAGGGTTTGAATAAGGAAGAACTGGAAAACACTCTTTGCTCACCAGAGGTTGTTGCTAAGGAGCAGAAATACATTCGAAAACAGTGTCACAAGTCTCAGATGGACATGTTTCTGTTGAGTCTAACAATGTTGAAGTGAGCCCTTGGTTCCTGTTGAGGAGAATTCAAAATAACTCTAGAGTTCTTGGTTTCACTTGACAAGGAAAACACACACATTGGGAAGTGGTCAGGATGTAATAGAAAATCTGGAAACGCATGAGATGGATCCGAAGACTTCAATCCTACTTCCGATGAGGAAGATTACGACATGTATGCATGAATTCAACTCAATGACATTGGATCCAAAACTACTATTGGGGGATGGGCTTATATCAGAGGCGAGGCAGTTATTCTCGCTCATGATGATGGCTTATGTTAGTATTACGATGTTGCTAATTCTGCTTTCATTTTCAGTGCTTTAACTTTGTTTATGATACACATGTTATGCCTGAATAGTTTATGATATCATATTCTTCATCTAATTTGTACAATGCTATTGTGTAACATTGATATTTAAACTCTCACATTAACCACAACATCATACACAATTCTTAAGTTACCACATTGATGTCGCTTAAACTTTTTTTTTTCTTGATTTAGATTGGTTTTCATCTTAATCTTGCAGAAATACTCTATAACCTTCATAAAATGTAAAATCTGCAGTTTGTAGAACGAAATCTGAAATTTTTATTTGAATTTTTAGAATAGAAAAAATATCTCTACATTGATATAGATATTTCTTCCATAGTTTCTATTTTTCTTATTTTTTTTGTTTATAAAACTATTTATTTGGTTTATTTTGGGACTAGGATGGCTAGTGAAAGAGCCGCATCAATAACAAGCAGGCAAGTCGCACCATAAATTCATAATTAGGTAGATCAATTATCTTGGAGTGTTACAATAATATAACAATTAAGAAAATCTCCAAATAGACATGAACAAACAATGACGCTTGTTTTATGAATAGACAGACAATAGTTCTGTTAAGCATTTATAATCTAACCAAACTTTGTCTATAAGAATAAAACAGCCAATCAGATAACTACATGACAACTTGTGGGACTAACACAGGAAATATGAGAGATGCAATTTCTTGAGGCATAGACAAAAAAATATTCCTGATTTTAGGCATTTGTTTATTTGTTTTGATATCCCTAAAGTGTATCTCCACCGAACACTTAAATCTATTTGTTTTCTGTTTAAATAAATAAATGCAACTAAAACATGATTAATTTCTTGTAATCAAATCTGGATCTCCTCCTAGTCTTCTTGTTCCTCAGCTCTTCCTAGCTATTCTTCCACTCAATCTCACTTTCTTTTTTTTTCTTTTCGTTTTGACATAAAAGAATCAGGACAATATCTTGGAGCCATGTCGGATTATGCCAAAGACGCATGGCGGAAATATCTAATTCAGCTCCAAGCTCACCCTTTACGAACCAAGGTCCTCACTTCTTTAAAAATCAAAGATTGTTCGATGATCATCATTTCGTTATAATTTTTTTTAACTCTTTGTATGTTTGTCAGATGAGTCAATCAAGCAAAGATGGTGTTACCACGGTCGTGTGGTTTACGCTGTTCTCTCTCTCTCCTGATATATAGCACAGCTTGTGCTGCTTCTCTTGTGGTGTGGTGTGTTAAAGACCAATATAACTACCAACTATGCGCTTTTGAATTCTCTTGTTGTTTGCTTTCTGTTTATTTGACTCTTCAGTTTGTACATACATCTGGTTTTATGATCAATGTCACAGGTTTGTTGTTACTCAGATGATTTCTAGCTTATGAATTGATCGAATGAACTCAAAGGTTCTAGCTAGTTGGTGAAATGGTCAAAACTGGCAAAATGTCTTTTGTTTTGCTGAAATAAATTAAGACAAAACATGACTAATCCCTTGTAATCAAATCTGGATCTCCTCCTAGTCTTCTTGTTCCTCAGCTCTTCCTAGCTATTCTTCCACTCAATCTCACTTTCTTTTTTTTTCTTTTCGTTTTGACATAAAAGAATCAGGACAATATCTTGGAGCCATGTCGGATTATGCCAAAGACGCATGGCGGAAATATCTAATTCAGCTCCAAGCTCACCCTTTACGAACCAAGGTCCTCACTTCTTTAAAAATCAAAGATTGTTCGATGATCATCATTTCGTTATAATTTTTTTTAACTCTTTGTATGTTTGTGTGGGTCAGGCGATCACAGCTGGGGTTTTGGCAGGTTGCAGTGATGCCATAGCTCAGAAGATCTCTGGAGTTAAAAGATTCAGTTCCGTAGATTGCTTCTCCTTATGGTGTTCCTTCTTTGCTCTCTATGATTTCAATACCTTTTTCTTGTTTCTGAAAGTGATGATGATCATCATCATCTGTGTAGTTGTATGGGTTATGTCATGGTGGGCCATTTGCTCACTACTTCCACAAATTGATGGATGCTCTTTTCAAAGGCAAGAAGGACAACACAACTGTCGCCAAAAGGTTTTTCCTTTCGCTTTCAAATGATTTATTCTCCTTCAGTATCAAACAAGCCTCCTCTTCTTCAGTGCTTTTTTTTCATATGTACCACTTGCATCTCATAAACTTATCATTTCTTATGGAGCTAAGTATCTTTAAGTAACAAGAAAACTGTGTTTGGTGCAGGTTTTGTTGGAACAAGTTACATCCTCTCCTTGGAACAACTTTCTTTTCATGTCTTACTATGGTTTAGTAGTTGAAGGTACAGTTTACAGTTCAATCCCTTTTTGTTTCGTTCTTTAGTGGGAGTTAAATCCTTGCAATTTTTTTTTTCTTGATTTAGATTGGTTTTCATCTTAATCTTGCAGAAATACTCTATAACCTTCATAAAATGTAAAATCTGCAGTTTGTAGAACGAAATCTGAAATTTTTATTTGAATTTTTAGAATAGAAAAAATATCTCTACATTGATATAGATATTTCTTCCATAGTTTCTATTTTTCTTATTTTTTTTGTTTATAAAACTATTTATTTGGTTTATTTTGGGACTAGGATGGCTAGTGAAAGAGCCGCATCAATAACAAGCAGGCAAGTCGCACCATAAATTCATAATTAGGTAGATCAATTATCTTGGAGTGTTACAATAATATAACAATTAAGAAAATCTCCAAATAGACATGAACAAACAATGACGCTTGTTTTATGAATAGACAGACAATAGTTCTGTTAAGCATTTATAATCTAACCAAACTTTGTCTATAAGAATAAAACAGCCAATCAGATAACTACATGACAACTTGTGGGACTAACACAGGAAATATGAGAGATGCAATTTCTTGAGGCATAGACAAAAAAATATTCCTGATTTTAGGCATTTGTTTATTTGTTTTGATATCCCTAAAGTGTATCTCCACCGAACACTTAAATCTATTTGTTTTCTGTTTAAATAAATAAATGCAACTAAAACATGATTAATTTCTTGTAATCAAATCTGGATCTCCTCCTAGTCTTCTTGTTCCTCAGCTCTTCCTAGCTATTCTTCCACTCAATCTCACTTTCTTTTTTTTTTCTTTCTTTTTCGTTTTGACATAAAAGAATCAGGACAATATCTTGGAGCCATGTCGGATTATGCCAAAGACGCATGGCGGAAATATCTAATTCAGCTCCAAGCTCACCCTTTACGAACCAAGGTCCTCACTTCTTTAAAAATCAAAGATTGTTCGATGATCATCATTTCGTTATAATTTTTTTTTTAACTCTTTGTATGTTTGTGTGGGTCAGGCGATCACAGCTGGGGTTTTGGCAGGTTGCAGTGATGCCATAGCTCAGAAGATCTCTGGAGTTAAAAAGATTCAGTTCCGTAGATTGCTTCTCCTTATGGTGTTCCTTCTTTGCTCTCTATGATTTCAATACCTTTTTTCTTGTTTCTGAAAGTGATGATGATCATCATCATCTGTGTAGTTGTATGGGTTATGTCATGGTGGGCCATTTGCTCACTACTTCCACAAATTGATGGATGCTCTTTTCAAAGGCAAGAAGGACAACACAACTGTCGCCAAAAAGGTTTTTTCCTTTCGCTTTCAAATGATTTATTCTCCTTCAGTATCAAACAAGCCTCCTCTTCTTCAGTGCTTCTTTTTTTCATATGTACCACTTGCATCTCATAAACTTATCATTTCTTATGGAGCTAAGTATCTTTAAGTAACAAGAAAACTGTGTTTGGTGCAGGTTTTGTTGGAACAAGTTACATCCTCTCCTTGGAACAACTTTCTTTTCATGTCTTACTATGGTTTAGTAGTTGAAGGTACAGTTTACAGTTCAATCCCTTTTTGTTTCGTTCTTTAGTGGGAGTTAAATCCTTGCAATTTTTTTTTTCTTACAGGGAGGCCATGGAAGCTAGTGAAGCACAAAGTTGGGAAAGACTTCTCTACCATACAGTTAACAGCCTGGAAGGTAAAAAGAAAACATAATAATTAACTTTTGTATTTCAGTTACAAACCTGAACAAACAATGACGCTTGTTTTATGAATAGACAGACAATAGTTCTGTTAAGCATTTATAATCTAACCAAACTTTGTCTATAAGAATAAAACAGCCAATCAGATAACTACATGACAACTTGTGGGACTAACACAGGAAATATGAGAGATGCAATTTCTTGAGGCATAGACAAAAAATATTCCTGATTTTAGGCATTTGTTTATTTGTTTTGATATCCCTAAAGTGTATCTCCACCGAACACTTAAATCTATTTGTTTTCTGTTTAAATAAATAAATGCAACTAAAACATGATTAATTTCTTGTAATCAAATCTGGATCTCCTCCTAGTCTTCTTGTTCCTCAGCTCTTCCTAGCTATTCTTCCACTCAATCTCACTTTCTTTTTTTCTTTCTTTTTCGTTTTGACATAAAAGAATCAGGACAATATCTTGGAGCCATGTCGGATTATGCCAAAGACGCATGGCGGAAATATCTAATTCAGCTCCAAGCTCACCCTTTACGAACCAAGGTCCTCACTTCTTTAAAAATCAAAGATTGTTCGATGATCATCATTTCGTTATAATTTTTTTTTTAACTCTTTGTATGTTTGTGTGGGTCAGGCGATCACAGCTGGGGTTTTGGCAGGTTGCAGTGATGCCATAGCTCAGAAGATCTCTGGAGTTAAAAAGATTCAGTTCCGTAGATTGCTTCTCCTTATGGTGTTCCTTCTTTGCTCTCTATGATTTCAATACCTTTTTTCTTGTTTCTGAAAGTGATGATGATCATCATCATCTGTGTAGTTGTATGGGTTATGTCATGGTGGGCCATTTGCTCACTACTTCCACAAATTGATGGATGCTCTTTTCAAAGGCAAGAAGGACAACACAACTGTCGCCAAAAAGGTTTTTTCCTTTCGCTTTCAAATGATTTATTCTCCTTCAGTATCAAACAAGCCTCCTCTTCTTCAGTGCTTCTTTTTTTCATATGTACCACTTGCATCTCATAAACTTATCATTTCTTATGGAGCTAAGTATCTTTAAGTAACAAGAAAACTGTGTTTGGTGCAGGTTTTGTTGGAACAAGTTACATCCTCTCCTTGGAACAACTTTCTTTTCATGTCTTACTATGGTTTAGTAGTTGAAGGTACAGTTTACAGTTCAATCCCTTTTTTTGTTTCGTTCTTTAGTGGGAGTTAAATCCTTGCAATTTTTTTTTTCTTACAGGGAGGCCATGGAAGCTAGTGAAGCACAAAGTTGGGAAAGACTTCTCTACCATACAGTTAACAGCCTGGAAGGTAAAAAGAAAACATAATAATTAACTTTTGTATTTCAGTTACAAACCTGAACACATATACATTAATGTTGCATTTTGACATTGTTGTTCAATTTGTTGGTTCTGATTTTCTGAAACTTTCTGTATGTAACACAAAGTTCTGGCCTATTGTGGGATGGATTAATTATCAGTATGTCCCTCTGCAATTCCGCGTCTTGTTCGGCAGCATCATCGCCTCCTGCTGGTAAACAAATCTCCAATCTTTCTTTCACGTTTTGCTATTAAAAAATTTCATGCAAAATGATTTTGTTGTAACGGTTTTTTTCTTCTTCCGGATATACATTCAGGAGCATTTACTTGAATCTGAAAGCCCGATCTGCAGTGATCAAGAACGCATAGAGACTGGAAGAATCCTTTTCCCGAAGTGCAGAAAAGCTCAGAGAACTGTATCTTATGTATAATCTGCAATTCCTCTTTTTCCAAAAACAATTCTCTAGCCCTCTAAGTATACAACAAGAGAAGAAGGCCACACTCGTTGATTGCGTAAAGTAAAGACTCTGTTTTCGTTTATTAAATGTCAAGAGAAAATAATAACTAAAATATGATGTTAACAACTAGTAGTAGTAAGAAAAAGAATACGGCAGAGGAGACATGGATTAGGAACCTTGAGCATCTCACGTCTCTTTTCCAACTTCTCCAGCTCTGCCAGTTCAATGGGGTTTGTGTAGATAGTTGCTTTCTTCAAGCGTCTTGCGTTCTTAGGATGTAAATGGCCACTTCCCTCTCGTCTTCTCGTTGCCACTCGTATCTTGTCCACACAGATGTCTCAAGTTAGAACAAGAAACAATCAGGTACACGTTTTGGTTTACACCACCCCACCGGACAATCTTTTCTGTCAAACCGATCCGGCTGAGAACAATGCTATTAGATCATCAAAATAAGAGGAGATCTGAAAAAGATCTAATGCTTACGTTTGTGAGCTTCATCCTTCTTGTAAGCCATCAATAGCATATCTTCTTGTTTACTAATTTCTTCAATATAGTTGGACTTTTCTTCAACTCTATTGTTGTTCGGAATTTTGTATTGAGAAGCATAATATCCAAACTTTGAACAACTATAATCATTGATATACTATAGATTTTACAAAGACTATGATACAAGTCTTATCTAGAATCTATTATATTTGTTTAAATAATTTTGTTTGTGGTTTGATTCTTAGCCAAAACTTATTGTACTCAGATACGGAATATTCGTATTTCTTAACATGAGAAAGTGCACACACACAGAGAATTAATTGGTGTGTTTTCCATTCTATACATGGGTGCCAGCATATCCACAAGAAGAAGAAAATCTTTGATAATCTCTGTGCCAGATGTGTACTTAGGTGTCGGAATTTCCAAGTCACCCCTTCCTACAGCTTTAGTCCTTGTAATAATTAAACCTCATATGTGTTTATTTATTTGACTTCGTATTATTCATTTTCTTTTAAAATGAAGACAGTCCGCGAAGCCCACCTATCACGACAATACGTGTTGTCGAGTAAAAACCTTAATTTATAATTAAGATTTTTTTTTCCTGAAAAAGAAAAGAAAAATAGTAAAACAAAAGAGGCTTTGATTTGAATTGTCGCTTTGTCAGCTTTCACTGAAAAACCTTCTGAATAACAATAATGGTTAATGATTATATATCACCAATTCCGTAATTACTCTTCAAAACGGGGTAAATCCAAAACGTAGAAATAAATATTGTGCGTTAATGTCAAAAGTGACAAAAATGTGGGGACTAGTTTAATAAAAAGGAGAACTGAAAAGAAGAAATAAACAGTTGAGCTTAGACAAAAAAAGCGGTTTATATTGCTTCTTTATTTCTCTTTCTCTGTGTCTCTCCGCTCGATCTTCGTCTTTCTTTTGGAGTTTTTTTTATTGCTATAATTCATCTTCTATATGCATCCTGTTCTTTTTCTCAATCGATTTGACAAATCGTGAGAAAGATAGAAGAAGATTGAGAAGAAGGTGTTGGTTTTTTTTTTATTTTTTTTTTAAGTTTGATTTTCGAAATGGAGCAGCTTGTTAACTTCATCATTCGACCTCCAAGGTGAATAAGCTCTTTATTTTCTACAACTTATAAAACTTACTTATTTTAGAAATTTGGGTTTTAGTTTCCTCTTTTACTATTTTGTGGAATGCCTTTTTTTGTAAGTCTGGAATTAAAATCGTTTTTAGAGTTTCAGATTTGAACTTTTCTTTTGTAACTTTATTTTTGTGATTAGAATCTCTTTTTGAGATGAATTATAGCAGAGTAGTTAGTTTAAATCACTCAAGGAAACCCTTTTCATCTTCCAATTCCATTACAAGATTTGTTTTTTGTTTTTTGTTTTTTGTTTTTGATGCAGAGCTGAATACAAACCGGAACATGATCTCTTGGAACAGGAGTTCTTGCTCAAAGGGAGATGGTACCAGCGGAAAGATTTAGAGGTATAAATAATCCTGTGAGGAGGTTCTACATTCATCTTATATTTTTCATACCTCTCCCATCTATCTGGCATAATATCTTAAGCATGTAGTTTTTGAACCTCTCAACTCAATGTTTAGTTATATCTTTTCATCACCTAAGGGTTTATAGGGGGATCTCGTATCTGACAGGTTAAAAACATCAGGGGAGATGTCCTTAAGTGTAGTCATTACATGCCACTTGAGCGTCCCGAAGATAGGCCTCTACCTTGTGTAATATACTGTCATGGAAACAGGTGATCTTTAAATTTAATTAGGATTTCAATCTGAGCTCAAGAGATTCCACTTTACCTCCCCTACTACTTGGTTGTTGTTGTTCTTTTGAGCGTATTGTTCACTAATGACCCTTTGGTTACTCTCAGTGGATGTAGAGCTGATGCCAGTGAAGCTGCCATCGTATTACTTCCTTCAAACATTACGATTTTCACTCTTGACTTTTCGGGTTCTGGTGTCTCGGGTGGAGAGTATGTCACACTGGGTTGGAACGAAGTATGTGCTCCTCTTCGAATACAGCTGTTTAGAGGAAACAAGTTGTCCAAAGTCATATATATCTTTTGCGTTTTCTGTATCTTTTCATATCCAATTAAAATCAATGTGCCTCTATGCTACTTGGTTTGGTCTGTAGAGATAACTTTCTGTTTATCTAGTTCATGTTAGAGTGACCAAGTGGGAAGATCACATGGGATTGTAGGTGTCCTTGATTAGGTTGTCGATAGTTAAATATTTACCTCAGTCACTGGGTTTAGTATCCATTATCCTGTGAGAGTAGTCACTTCTCTAATCATTGCTAAACGTGATGTGGCTCCTCCTTGCAGAAAGATGATCTGAAAGCGGTGGTTGAGTTTTTGCGCACAGATGGAAATGTGTCCCTGATTGGCTTATGGGGTCGTTCAATGGGTGCTGTCACAAGGTTCCTTTAATTCTTTCATTTCTTGATTTGCTTTTTTGTCATTTCAAGTCTTGCACGAAGTTTCAAGTAACTGTTTGGAACTGCTTACACTTATTTTTCTAGCTTGATGTATGGAGCTGAGGATCCCTCTATCGCAGCGATGGTTCTAGACAGTCCATTCTCTGATTTGGTCGATTTGATGATGGAACTTGTAGATACATATAAGTTCCCGTTACCGAAGTTCACTGTAAGTTAAAGTAAACTTGTAGCTTCGGTTTCTTGTGGGTTTTTTTTGTTCTGCCTACTACAAGATTTCCACATTATTTAATCTTTAGCTCCTTTTCAATTTTTGTATTCAGATAAAATTTGCAATACAATATATGCGGAGAGCTGTTCAGAAGAAAGCCAAGTTTGACATAACGGATCTCAACACCATTAAGGTAGTTTGTCCTTCTAGTTGTTTAACTAATTTGTAACAACATCTTTTTGGTGATCATTTTCGTATTTGCTCACATTCTGTGAGGTTTCAACCTCTGAGATTCACACATTCTTTGGTATAAAGATGTTTTATGATAAATGTACCAAATACAGATGTTAGTGGGGATTCTTTTTCTAGCTCTCTCTTTTCTGATGTTTTATTTCTCGTTTTCTCAATTCTATGCTGCAGGTAGCGAAGTCATGTTTTGTTCCAGTTTTATTTGGACATGCCATAGACGATGACTTTATTCAGCCCTCATCACTCAGAGCGTATATATGAAGCATACACAGTAAGTCTTCCTTTCCATAGAAGATGACTTTCTTCATATTATCCTTTAACGTCCTCTAAGCCTCTCAGATGTCTCAATAGCCCCTTGACCATGTAGCCTTTAAACATCTACCTTTTGATCATGCCAGGGAGACAAAAACATCATTAAATTCGAGGGAGACCACAATTCACCGCGGCCACAATTCTACTTTGATTCAATAAACATCTTTTTTCATAATGTTCTTCAACCTCCAGAGGTGGTTGGGACCAGATTGTTTGACCCGGTGGATGATTATTTTGTCAAGGTAATGAAACTTGCAGTGATGCATCAGACTGGTTAGTTTCTTTTGGAGTGATTTTGTCTCTTTTAGTGAGAAAGGTCAATGATGTTAACTGTTCTATGTTCAGGGCAGTTGGAGTACCATGCAAGAACTAAGTTCTCAACCATCCTCCGCACAGAAAAGTAAGTCATCTGGGTCTAGGTTTTATATAACCATGTGGAAGCATTCTTTACTCATTGGTTTCAAGTGTAGCTTCAGGCAGTTCCTCCGATGCAATCAATGAAGTCCGCATGAAAAGACCTATGAGTCGTACAGAGGTGACTACATTCTGCATGTTTGAAATATGGTTCTATCTTTGCTGATTTCCTAGAAACATGGAAACATCAGTTTCCTCCCTTCAATTTTGAAATGCTTATAGCGTCAAAAGCAAATCACAGCTGATTATTTCCCAAAAGCTGACTATTTCCAAATTTGGAATCATAGAAACCATGTAACTGTTTTTGCATAGCTACCAAACTAATAGAGTTTGCTTCGCTTGCTTCTCCATCTCAGTGTTGATTGTCCTTTCTTACTTACTTTCAGGTTCCTTCAAACGTCCCATCTAATCAATCATCTTCAGAAACTAAGGTTTACGATCAGTTTCTCTGTTTCTTTTCTCTCTATCTATACGTAATTAATGGTCATTGGCCATTGACTAATCAGTTAGATTCATGTATATGATTGCTATAAAAGTAGACACTAGTGCTTGGGTGACCAACTTCTGTACATATAAATCATTGTCCGTGGAAGTGAAACTATAAAAGAAAAAGAAATGAAGAAGACTCTTGACGTTGCATGATCTGTTTTATTTCAGGAAAAAGAGAATCACGAAGTCTCCAGCAGTTCATCTTCTGATATGATCAGCTTTGATTTGTCTAATGGTGATCCGTATCCTCCTCATCTCTCTGTAGCTTTAGATGATGATCAATACGTGGAGTTCCAAGTAGAGGAGTTGGCAGATTTTCCATCTAACGCAGATGAAGAAGAGAGAGTGAGAATTAAATAAAAATCGGACCCTTTGATCCCTCCTTATGACTTCTCTCGATATTCATTTGTTCTCACATATCTTAAATGGCTTCAGATGCTGATGGAAGCGGTGATGAAATCGCTGAAGGACGTGGAGGTCGAAACTCTTCAGAATAAAGAACCTTCAAAGACAGATACAGAGAACACTGTAGAAAAAGAAGGCAATGCTTCTACTACAGAACCAGAATCAGCACATCGTGAGACATATTTTGCTTCCGGTCCAACACTAAGTAACTCTGATGCACCACCATCTTCTGAAGACAATCCTACATGTAAAACATCAGATTCTCTTCTAGGACCTGTAAATGGTTTTGTTCCTGGTGCCTCACCCAAAATGAGTCAGGACACAGGTGACGCCATTGACTTGTCAGCACGTACAAAGGCAACAGTGACTGTGGTTGGACGTAGTAGCACATCAGGAAACGTCTTAGACGGTTTATTACGCCGATGGGATCTTAATTTCTTCAAAAGTAGATAATATCATTAAGATGTGTTTTGGTTTGAGTAAATTAGAAAGCAAATCTTAAGTGTTTAAAGGTTTGTCACGTTTATCTTCTGATTATGATTTTATATGAATTTATTCTATCTTACGTTTCTTGTCAAGAGAAAAACATCTCTTGTTTTAGGCTTTGACCAAAAGGTCTTTTGCCCTCTTGTTATAAACATGCAAAGAGATAATCATCTTACATGTATTTTGATCACTAATCCTATTTCTGTGAGCATATACAATGTAGTTACATGTTTTCTCCTCACATTTCCTATTTCATCGTCCTCTAAATCTGTTTCCGCCATAACCATTGTAGTTGCCTTGCTGTGACTCTGTTTTAGCGTACATTAGTTTGCCATGGTCATCGTGTTCTTCTTCTTTGTCATAAATTATTTCTTCGTAAGTTTTCATTCGTCCAACAATACCTTCGAAGTTTTTGCTGTGTTTAGGTCAGCATTTGTTCAAGAGAAGCAATCATATGAACGAAGTTTTTGCTGTGTTTAGGTCAGCATTTGTTCAAGAGAAGCAATCATATGAATGAACTTCCTTCTTGGTAAGTTCTTTAAGAACTTTTTCACAATTTTTTACTCTTCTATCACCTCTCCCAGTGATGCCAACTTGGAAGAGATCTCAGATAGTTTCCCCACAAAAGTATCGATTGTGTCTTCTTCCTTCATCTTGAGTCTATCGGATTCTACCATTAATGTTTGCAATCTTGCTTTTCGTACTCTTTCTGCTCCAACATATCTTGCCTTAATTGCATCCCAAACAGATTTTGCTGTATCAAGGTTACCCACTTGAAGTTTCAAAGCTTCGGGAATTGATTGGATTAGCAGGGCGATCGCTAGGTTATTTTCAATAGTTTCCCATATTTCATTGACCTTGAGAGAAATCTTCATGCACATAGCCCATACTGTGTAGTTCGATGAATTTAGCATGGGGAACTTGATAGAAGAAGGTCCAACTTCTTTGCTGGTCATCTCGATTTCGTCCTTTGCATCACCTATGTTTATCTTCTCCGCGTTTCTTATTGATCACGATTCGGTAGCTTCGTAAGGCTCTGATATCAAATATTGAATCCGACTCAAAACACAAAGTATATCGCAAACTTAAACACTTTATTAATCACTTCAATACTTCAGAAAACTTGTTCAAAAACTAAAGCTCACAACTCATAATTAATAAGTTATGCAATATCATATGCATCTTTTTATATATAACTCATAATTTCCTAAACTCATTAGGAATCACATAAATAGATAATTTTCTATTCCATAACATAAAAGGAAATTAATAATTTGTTTCCCAAGCTACTTCAAGTTTAGCTCAACATTATCGACATTTGTTAGTCAAACTGAAGCATGTTGAACACTAAATTATCTTGACGTAGGTTTTTCGAAAACCAAACCTAATGGTTGACTGACCAATATTTATGTAGTTTTGAAAACATTTCGTAACTTCGAAAAGTCAGATTTAATTTTGGAACATTTGTCAACCCTAGTTACAATCGTAGCAAAATAACAAACAAACCCTAACTACACGAATATCTTTCATTTGTAAATGTGAAAGTTGACCTAAACGACGTAACCAGTTTAATACGGTACGTACTATGACTATATAAAACGTCGATTGACGTTAATTAGAACATCTGCGATAGAGGTTTTTAAAGGGGAATTTTTAGACAAAAAATAATTAAATAATCGATGGACTCCTCTAAAAATTAAAGATTCAATCTTTAAAATCCCTAAATAAGAATTCATTCTTAGTGAATTCTTATACTATTTGCGGGTCCCCACGAGACGTAGCGGCCTGCGATTGGTTGATATATATATTTTTTTTTAATCTGAAAAAAATTTTAAAACTTTTTTTCTAAAGACTCCAGTGAAAGTAACACCATTGCGGGTGCTGTTATATTTTATACTACTTTGATACATCATTCAAGACTTCCAGAATTGTCAATTGTATGGTACCTTTTTTCTTTTCTTGTTCCGACTAGTACACAGAAATATTTATTAGAGTGGACAATATCAACTTTCTTCAGAAATGGACAATATCAACTTTTTATTTCGTGGTAAAAGACAATATCAATTTAAACAAGTTAGAGATGACAACGACGTCTCTAGTCATATGGACAACAAAAAATAATAATAATAAATAAATTTATTGCTTTTATATAATAATCATTATAATTTAGCATGTGGTGATGCCACGTCCATCTCGACTATAAATATGTTACTCTGGCATTCTCAGCTCTCTCATCTCATAACCCATATTAAGAATAGTTAATCAATATGGATATGTATTTAACGCAAGTTTGTTTTTGGATGACGCTGCTCTCCGTCGTGCTGACGTGGGCAATATCCTACATCCGAAGGAAGAAGACAACCAAGCTGACGAATACCGCGGCAGGCCAGCAGAGAAGAGACGGTGGTCCAGACGTCATCATCGTCGGAGCTGGCGTCGGTGGCTCAGCTCTAGCCTATGCTCTTGCTAAGGTAATTAAAATTGGCGTGACAGTAGTGTCATGCCTAGGTATAAAAGCATGCATGTTATAGATTAACGTAACTACCACAAATACTTGTAATAAATTAACTAGCACAAACAAATCTACAAAAAATTACCCTTTATATGTGAATCTAAAAGTGTTTTACTAATTAAACAACAAAGGAGTCAAGGAGTCAATTTAGATATAAATTGGGGGTCTAGGGCGGTAGCCTTTTCCATTACATGTTCAGTGCCGTGCGAGGGTTTTAAGAGACTTGAAGCAGATTAAAAACTGGGCCCTTTAATACAGTTAGTATAGTTTTGAAAGACAAAATATAATGAAGATAAAACCATAATCTCTATAAATGTAGTAACAAAGGGAGAAGAAGAATTATCACTATATAATACAAAGGAGAAGAAGTTTTATTATTGTGTAGCCATCAAAACAAAACGAGTTAAACGAGGGACATCACGGTCACTGAAACATCAAAAATCTTTTGAAAGAAGATTATCCAATTGAAAATAGATCTAAAATCTAATTAAGATTTATGTTTTCTGTTTTCTTTTTGGAAAATATGTCATATTCTTTTTTATTTGGAAACATTTTCTTTTTCGGTTTCTGATATTTAGATTCTAATTTTCTTTCTATATAAACTTTTTTCAGAAAAAAAACACACACACATGCAAATGCTCAAACATGGGTGGCTAGAACACTAAAAGTTGAGAAATTTAAAAGGCAGAGATCACTTTGACACACTGTATTTAAGTAATTTTGGGAGCCCTAAAATTTTTAGTATATTTGAGAGCCTGAGACAAATGACTTTTCAGATACACAGTAAGCACGGCTGTGTACATGTTGTTCACGGCCATGCGTGATAGTTAAGGGGTCCAAGTATTTTATCGGCCAAAGTTAATTATTTTCTTATTCTATTTGTACGTGATCAGAGGAATAATAATTTCTTACACCATATATATTTGCTGTCGGAATATATATTGATTTTGTCAGGACGGACGTCGAGTGCATGTGATAGAGAGGGACATGAGCGAACCAGTGAGAATGATGGGTGAGTTTATGCAACCTGGAGGACGACTCATGCTAGCTAAGCTTGGCCTTCAAGGTCTGTCTCCGCTTCACTTTCATCTACATGTGCATAAATGTAAGACATTTTGTCTCTGAATTTCTTAATTATATTTTTGCGTCTATATATATAGATTGTTTGGAGGAAATCGATGCACAGAAAGCCACATGCTTATCACTTTATAAGGACGAGAAAAAAGCCGTCGTTCCTTTTCCGGTGGAGGACTTTCCTTATGAACCTACTGGTCGAACTTTTCACAATGGCCGTTTTGTCCAGCGATTGCGCCAAAAGGCCTCTTCTCTCCCCAAGTACGTATCTCTTTATGCCACTCTCCTAAAATGCGGTACAGACGTCTACTAAGGGGCGTTTAGGTGCTATATATGCATTAGTCCACCATACCATTTTCATTTGTACAATGTTTTATCCAGATTTATATAGTTCGGCTGTGTAATCGCGTAGACAATTTGCGGTTTGGTGTCTAAGAGCATTCCCAATGGGAAGTTCTTGCTTCGGGTTTCTTAAAATACACATATGTATATGTGTATATATACTAATATTATTATTAATTAATTATGAGTTTTTTAATTTTATGGAAACTCAACCCAAAATATTATATATATATATATATATATATTTTAAGAAATCCGAGGATAGAATCCCCATTGGGATACTCTAAGCACTAATATTTAGAAAACTAAATTGTTCCCTCTGTTTCAATAAGATACATATTTTAAAAAAATCACACATATTAAGAAAATATCTTAAATTTTGAAAAAAACATATTGTTTTTGTGTTGAACAATTTCCTATAAGTAGTAGCCAATCAAAATTCAATAAACACAATTAATTTTCTTGAAATTTACTATTATCATTATTATATGCATTGAAAATGTAAAATATTGATCTTTTTGAAACAAAATTTTTTTCTAGAATATGGATCTTTTTGAAACAGAGGAAGTATTATATTATTATATATTTTATCAGTGTAATTATTACATTAGTTATCACTTATTTATTTATACGATTATACCTATTAATTTAATTGTTTGCAAAATAATTTAAAATGTACCATCTTTATATTGTTAAAATGTTTTTAATTTTTTTTATTATTTGAAAATGTTTAGTTTTTAACTAATATATATATACATATTTATCTTATATTATATGTTATGTAAATATATATATATATATATATATATATCTGTTTAGGCTCTATTTATACACGTAGATGCTAAGACACCCAAAATGACACAATCCCACCAAATTTAGTGTAGAGTGAATTACACCAAATTTGGTGTAACACCATTCATCACACCAAATATTTAATATACATATTTTATTATGTTTCATTTAATAATATAGTTAAATTATTATTATTAATCAGTTTAAATTTCTAAATAAACATAAATATACTGTATTATTTATATATTTATATTATTTTAAACAAATAAAATATTTTTTTATTTTATTTTCAAGTAAGAAATCACTAAGTGATTATTACCATTTTCTTTATATTGTAAAATAATAAAATATCATATAATTTTATATTTTATTTTCTATTTAGAAATCACTAAATGATTATTATCTTTTATTTTATATTGTAATGTATTTGTTATTTTAAAATATCGATTATAGTTTTTTTTAAATTACATTTAATCAGTAATGAACAATTAATAATACTAAATCATTGTAAATTAATATTTTATAGTTAATAATTAAAACTTTATGTAATACTATTAAACTCACCAAACACTAAAATAACATTTTTATTTTGTTTTATAATATAGTTAAATTTGTATTACTAACTAATACAAATTTTATTAAATATAATATTTTATATAAAATAAATACATAAAAGGTATAATATTGTTAAACAAAAAATATAAATGTAAAAGCCTTTTATAAACATAAAATTACAAAAATTTAACGAACATAATATTTAAGTGTGATAAAATAATTATTTATCAATTTCAAACAATAAAAATATAAAAATTATTAAAACTAAAAGCACTAAATAATATATAATATTATATTGGTGTAATATTTGGTGTCATGATTGGAGATGACAAAAAATATTTGACACAAAAACACCAAATTTGGTATAATTTCAACACCAAATTTGATGTCATGGTTGGAGATGCTCTTATATAAATACCAAGAATAAACACTCAACCAATACAAAAGTGTATAAAGGAGCATGTGATCTAAGTCAAATCAAACTAGCTAACCATTTGACCTAACTAATATTCAGTAACATGTGGCCTTAAATTTTATTATATATCTTGTGGCCTAAAGTAGATGCTTTACTTGCCTTATAGCAAGGACGGCTGTACACAAAAGTTTTACTATGTTACAAACTACATACAAAACTACAAAAGTGTAAGGCTCTGTTCGTTTGCCGATCGCTAGCGCCAGCGACCAACTTCAGCGACCAAACGTTGTTTGTTTGCTGGTTGTAGGTTCAACGACTGATCGCAGCGAACAAACGCTAGCAATCAGCGATCAAAAATTTTGAACGCTGAAAATTTCAGTGGTGTGATCAAAATCATGGGACATAAAAAAACAAAAAAAAAACAAAATTACAGTCGCTGCGACCAATCACGCGATCTTCAAACGAACAACTACCAACGACATTAGATCGCATCCGCTGATGATTCTGGTCGTTGACGCTAGCGACCACCAAACGAACAGGGTTTAACTGAATTAAATCGAACATATAAGAGAAGGAAGTGTAACTGATTTATACACAAACATTGATTGGCAGTGTGCGGTTGGAAGAGGGAACGGTAAAATCTTTGATAGAAGAAAAAGGAGTGATTAAAGGAGTGACATACAAGAACAGTTCTGGCGAAGAAACGACTGACTTTGCACCTCTCACTGTGGTATGCGACGGTTGCTTCTCGAACCTTCGTCGGTCTCTTAACAATAACGATGTGAGTGTTTTACTTTAAATCGACTAGACTTCAATCTTATGCTAAAATGTTCATCAGATACAACTGATCATGTTATTCACTTTTATTTAGATTCAGCTAGTTCATAAGCTTATCACTACTAATTTTGTTTTGTTAATATAGGCGGAGGTTATGTCATACCAAGTTGGTTACATATCAAAGAATTGTCAGCTCGAAGAACCAGAATACTTACACCTCGTAATGTCTAAACCGTCCTTCACTATGCTGTATCAACTAAGCAGCACCGAGGTTCGTTGTGGTTTGGAGCTTTTCCCCGGACAAATTCCTTCTATTGCTAATGGTGACATGACCAACTTTTTGAGAAACACTATGGCTCCTCAGGTATGCATCAGGCTGATGATTAATATCAGATCGTTTTAAAAGAACTAAATATATTAACTAACTTGATGTAATGTTGCGTAGATATGTACGTCATATATACTCACAATCTAATATTTAAAAGCGGTACATGCATGGGCCCATGGCTCCAGAATATGTATTTAACATCTCTTATAACACTTATTTATCAGGTACCTCCAAAACTCCGAGAAATATTTTTGAAAGGGATTGACGAGGGAGCTCAAATAAAAGTGATGCCAACAAAGCGCATGGCAGCTACTTTGAGTAATAAGAAAGGTGCGATTGTGCTGGGAGATGCATTCAACATGCGTCATCCATCAATCGCATCTGGAATGATGGTTTTACTGTCTGATATTCTCATCCTACGTCGCCTTCTCCAGCCATTGGAATACCTCGGTGATACAAACAAAGTCTCAGAAGTTATCAAGTCCTTTTATGTTATCAGAAAGGTTAGCATAGGCCACGCACTAATCTTAACTCTATTTATAACATCCTCAACAAAAATTGAAAATATATTATATATTACACATGATTTTGTATGGTGAAGCCAATGTCAGCGACGGTGAACACACTAGGGACTGCGTTTTCTCAAGTACTAGTTGCATCGACGGACAAAGCAAAAGAGGCAATGCGACAAGGCTGTTATGATTACCTCTCTAATGGCGGCTTTGGCGCGTCGGGATTGATGGCTCTACTCGGCGGCATGAACCCTCGTCCGCTTTCCCTCATCTATCATCTATGCGTTGTTACTCTATCCGCCACTGCTCAACTGCTCTCTCCATTTCCCTCTCCTCTTGGCATTTGGCATAGCCTCAGGCTTTTTGGTGTAAGTCATTATATCTTTACTTTTAGGGATTGCATTGTTTCTCTCCTTATGTTACATTTTTATAAGTTGTTTTCCGATGTAAATGTGTGAGACGGTATTTTTAGTAAGTTTTGCTCATTACAATTTGACACTGATTTCCCTCTTTTTTCTTATTTTAGTTGTCTATGAAGATGTTGGTTCCTCATCTCAAGGCTGAAGGGGTTAGCCAGATGTTGTTTCCAGCATACGCAGCCGCGTATCGCAAGACCTATATGACAGCAACCACTATCTAAGCATACTCTGAAGCGCGAATAATATTATAACATATATGTTAAAATTGTATTGAAGTGTGCTTACTATTACGTATTAATATGACTATATTCTAAGAAAATAAAAGGATTGTAATAATAAAGAGATTGCTCATGGTTGAATGTTTATTTATAGTTTTTTTAACACGATTAATTTTTTTGCACAAAATAGAATTTATATGTCCCAGCTGACTGATTTCTATGAAGTCGAAGGAGTCACAATACCACCAGTACTTGGGACTGAGCAGCTCTACACACAAACTGGTGAGCTATAATGGTCTAAACTTATGGATTACTTAAACTCTTACTGATGCTGATTAGTACTTACTCTCGCGGGTTAGTTCAATAGATTGCTAAACCTATGCGTTATACACCACATGGAAACACTATATATTCCATTGACAAATTATAAGCTACCGGTTTATGGCATATAGCGGTGTATGTTAAAAAGATTATAAGAATTGATTTGGCTATATATGTCACTAAATTATTCTTATTTTTTGGTCACACATCTAGAAAGAATTATAAAGTTAAGTCTGTTTGAGTTGGAGAAGTGGAAGGATTGGTGACTATGATTCGAAATATCGTGCGAATGAGACAAAAGTATGGGAAAAAGTCATGTGGTAATTGTACGATCAGTAAACAAGTATTTTGTGTTTCCAAAAATTAACACATCGACTGTCGGCAGAGATGGTGGGAACATTATAAGTGATCAGAACCGAACTCGATTGAGTGGAGTTATGTGTGGGCTCTTACTAATATGGATAACAATTCTGGAATGCAACGAGGATGTTGCGTTTTGTGAGAAGGGGTGACTGTAAAATATATCATGGTTTGTGGTATTTGGTAGTGTGTGTTGAAATGATTATAAGAAATGATTTGGCTACCTTTCACCAAAGTGTACTTATCATTTTTGGTCATATATACAGAAAGAATTTCATGCGCGTTTGAGTTAGAGTAGTGAAAGAATGGATGACATATCAATAAGTGATTTACCATATAAAATGAGGACAAAGTACGAGAATGATCATATGGTGATTGAAGGGTTAATATCAAGTAGTCTCAGTCTTTAAAAATAAACACATCATCCGTCGGCCGGGGTTAACATTTAGAAAAATTACATAAATCATCAATTTTAGTAAATATTTCAAAATGTTAAGTTTACTTTGATTTAAATTGATCTTAACTTTCACTATGTATATTTTGTTATTTTATTATAGATTATGTTTATTTTAATAGTAAAATGAATGAATTACAATTTCGTTTTAGATATTTTTTTTTAATCCAATGAAATTATTTTCTAATAAGCAAATAGTACATATACAACTATTTCGGTTCAAAGACTAAAAATTACAATTATATACGTTGATAAGCCTTTCATGTTATGCTTACAGGGTTCTTTCTTACCAACAGCACAAAATCATGTTATGCTTACAGGGTTCTTTCTTTTATCACGAAAACAGCAAAATCATGTGATATATATCGTCTGCTGCTCATCTTGTGTTGATTTCGTAACTTGTGGTTTTTTTTATTTTTTATTTTGAATAACTTGTGGTTAAGAAGCTAACAAAGCGGGTGCAGTAGACACTCACTTGTGCTTAAGATACTTTTACTACCAGCGTAGCTTTCTTGTGTAAATATTCGCAGCCGAACCCAGGGCAGGGGTTACTTTGGGCTTAAAGATTCGTTTAATATGTAAGAAAGACTTTGTTTCCGACATTAAACAAACAAGAAGCTCATAACGGAAGAATATTCACATGATCAGAGGAAGAAGAAGTAGTACAGAACGAGAAGCAAAGACGAGTTTCTCATTCATGGAAAATTACAAAAGATTCAAAGATGAGCTTTTTTATTCTTTCTCCAGACGCTTCTACAACCCTTTCACCGAGGCTGATAGATGTGATGGTTCCTGCGACAGTAGAAGTTGGGGTTCATCTTCTTCTTCTGGTTATACTTGGCAGAACAAGACACATTAGATCTGTAAAGCTTCCCTTTCGTAGACTCCTCCGCCATACACAGAAGCACCTTCAAGTACCTGCCAACATCTGATTCTGCCAGAGAAAAAATTATTTGTAAGAAACTAAACCTCTTATACCTCTCCCAAACATAGCGAGTGTATTTTCGTTACCTCTCACTGTAGATCCACCCATCTCAGCCTCACCAGAAGAGGTCATGATTAGCTCCTCGAAGTCCTCGTCCTCCTCCATATCTGAGAACTCATACTCCGAGTTGGAACTAAGCCAGAAGTCACGGAACCACTTGGATGTCGTCACCAGCTCCCACCACTTGGGCGAGAAATCCTCTACCTCTCGGAATCCCACCGGATCGAACACCGGCGCGTTTGGATTCAGCGTCGATACACTCCGATCTACCACCGTCGACATTTTTTCCACCTCCGAGTCACGCTTTCCGAGTTACTAGAAAACACTGTCTCTTGATTAGGAGAAGGCTATGGCACCGTTTTTAAAGAAGACGGGTAGACGGTAAACCGGTGAGAGTTACCGGCATGTGTAAGTGAGAGGATGGAGATCGGACGGTCATGGATGAGAAAAGGGTGATCTGACGGTGTCTATACGAATAATAATTGGATCTTAGCTCGGTGGTTACTGGATAAGATGGTTTTAGATAAACCAAAGATATTTTACTTTTTTTTTTGCTACTAGGAATGAAATCTCTAGAACATATATAGGCCAAAGCCCAATAGAAAAAATTAATTATAAAATTTTACTTGATGAACCATTTAGGTGAAAATACAGAGAGTAAACGGTAATTAGGTAATCATGCAGATTTCAAAAGTATTTTCAAATGTGGATATTTTGTTGAGGGTGTAGTGATAGTTCTATTCAGTACGTTTGAGATGTAGAGCTATTCCTAATCCTATGTATAATCAGATTTGCAAAATATTTGAGACAAAAAAAAGTTAGAAACCTAATCAATTGCTAGATTGTGTTGATATTTTTAGAGGGGATCAAATGCAAGAAATTTTACTGTGGGCCTAATGTATGTGTGTTGAATCTGGTTAAATTTCAATTAATGGATCAGTTTACGAAATGACAATGTTAAACTAGATTAAACTGGTTAAACTAGATTAAACTGGTTAATCAAACAATATGTATAATAGTCATGTAACATTCCGAACTGTGATAGTGCAAAAGTTTAAAAGAATTGATTTGACTATCTATATTACCAAAGTGTGTTTATCTTTTCGGGAGCACATCCGTTTAGAACTTCAGAGTTAAACGTCTTTGAATTGGAGTAGTCTAAAGATGGGTGACCAATCGGGAAGTGATTCACGATATTGTGCGAATGAGGCCAAAGCACGGAGAAATGTCATGTGGTGATTGTAGGGTCAGTAAACAATGATTTCGAACATTCGGAAAAATTAACGAACTGACTGTCGGATGGGATGGAGTCCACAGACCGAGTGAACGGGTATGGGTGGTCCATTAGCCATGGACGTCGGAGCATTATAAGTCACTACATACATTTTTCAAAATTTAAGGTATAACGATTTAATAAATTGTATATCAGATTGAGTTATTAAAATATATGGATTAATATCAGTTAAAAAATATGGATTAATATTTATACATGATCTTGTAATGGAAATTTCATAGTTAATCCGAATTTTACCTAAAATATCTTGTAATATCCTTTTTTAACCGAGTGTTGTTTCAGTGTCGATTAACTTCAAATAATTCCAGGAATGTTATGACCTACTCAGATAAAAATACGCTAAAATTGGATATTAAAATCTAATTATTGGATATCTCCCATATATCAATAGAGAATCATTTAAAAAGTTGTAACCTTATGTTTGTATTAATTAAAAAGAGTCTTGCTTAAGTTTCACTTAATTTGGATGTCAATTTGGCTTACGTGGCAGTATAAAAATCAATTGAAAAATTAGTAAGTCCAAAATCCAATTGCTAGGAAAACTTCTATTAACCTAAACATAAATGTATATGGTAAACTTAATACTCTGCGATGTCATTAACTTAATACTCAGCGTAACCACTTGATAAATATTTTAACTATTTTATTTCTGATATTATAATAACCACTTGAGCGTTTGCTAACTGTTAAATATAAAATTTTTGACGTTTTCAATTCTTTTGTTTACCTACACCATACAAAAAGAGCACAAATTAACAAAGCATATAATGAATTTCTAAAAAGAACCGAGCAATACGAGATGACAATATTATCGAGAGAAAGCAAAACAAAACACTTGAAAGTGTTGTTTCGTCGTCGGTACATTGTCCGCAACATTTCACAACCTTGGAGTTAACAAAATTGTAATTTTCATAACAAACAAAGCAATAATTCACAAACGAGCAGTAACAGAAATTGAATTTCAAATGTTCGTTGTTTGTATGTCCAAAATTTTGTTGATGTGAGAATCTCTATATCATTTGTGTAATTCTTATTCTGTGTTGGTGCAGACAATTATATGTTTGGAAGAGACACAATCTATACTCAGAAGAGACATGGTATATTATATAATCAAGAATCAGTTTCTAATCTTTACTCGAGTTTTGTAAGCTATATAATTAGAAAACAACTACTTATTTCAGATAATAAATAATTGAGGCCGCTTAAATGTTCATTTTAATTTCAATTTAACCAAAGGAGGATCAATCGTAAACTGCCGGACTATAAAAAATTATTGACGTATTTTTGTACTCTTATTTCTTTTTATTTGGTTTAACAATTTCAATTTGATCTTTTCAAAATTTTAATAAAGTTAAATTTACATTTTATAAAAATATTTTTATTTTTATTATATTATATTTAGTGGTTATTTAATTTAGATATATATCTTATCATCTAGTTTTAAAATATATACATATATATAAAAATTCTAATAAGTTTGAATTTTTTGTTTTAATTAAAATATGTTAAACTAGAAAATCATTTTGTTAATTAACCTGAAGAACATAAAAATTTAAATAAAATTTTAATCATTTAACTATCAATTTTTTTGATTAATGTTACTTTAGTTGTGTATTTATTGATGCACATTTACAATTATATTTATACAAATAAGATATATAAGTTGATGTAAAACATTTTTATCTGTAATCCTATTTAGCTTTTTTTATTAATATGATATATATATATATATTAATTTAATATTGATATATGAGTTATTAATATATTTTAATAGTCTTATTGAAAATAAATATTTATATGGAAAGTTTATATTAATGATGATATATGAGTTATTAGTCATTACCATATATAAAAAATCCTTGCCAAATATAAATCTTTATAAAAAAAATTTACATGTCACAATTAGTCTGACGCTATGTTACATTTTCTAAAGCATGTCATCTTTTTTTAAGTAAAAAGGACTGCGGTGATGACACATGTACAAATCACTTGTCAAATAATATTCTTTTTACTTATTATTAAAAATAAATTGTCGTTTAAAAATAATAATGTAAATCTCAAATAGGTATAGATTTCAATATATCTTAACAAAATCTAGGGCATAGGCTCAAATTATTCTAAATATTTTTACAAAGTTACTCCAAAAATGGAAATATTTATTAAAAAAAAAAGAAAGGGAATTCGAATTTCCTATTTCGCTAACTAAATCAGATAAGAAAAAGGAAACAAAACCTAAAGAGATGCTCTGTCTCTCTATATAAACAGAACCATAACGTAAGAGAAATCTCTGTCTTGTTCTTCAAAAAAAAAAAAAAAAACTCTTTTTACGTTCTCTCTCAGGGAAAACCATCAAGACTGAAACAATGAGAGATGATCAGCAGAAACTGATCTCATCATTCATGGAGATTTCTGTTGATCAAACCATAGACACCGCAACACAATTCCTAATGGCAGCGAGCTGGAACCTTGAAGAAGCCATTAACCTCTTTCTCATCCACCGACAGAATCAACCTCTGTGTCAACAAACGCAACAGCTCCGTATTGGAATGATTATCAAGAAGAAGAAGAAGAACATAACCCTTCTCCTTTTCCTTCAGTTAGGGATACCCTCTATGACTATTATTCTTCCATGTATGAAACTCCGGTTCAAGTATGTCCTGAAGAGATCTGGGACGCGGAATCAGAACCGTCATATTCGGACACAGAACCTATGGCTGTTGGACCTGATTCGAAACCACAACCCTCAGAAGAGTCTAGGAGATTGTCTTCTTTGTACCGTCCTCCTCTGAAACTTCTTTTCCAAGGTACGTTCGAAGAAGCAAAATCAACTTCTTCTAGACAGAACCTATGGCTGCTAGTCAATCTCCAGTCCACGACCGAGTTTGCTTCTCATTTGCTAAACCGAGATTTATGGGCTAACGAAGTCGTTTGTCAAGCCATCGAGTCTAGCTTCATCTTGTCTCAAGTCTATGATGATACCACCGAAGGACAGAAAATCTCTACTTTCTACCGCATCGAATCTTCTCCTCCTGTGGTGCTCCTGATCGACCCCATCACTGGTCAGAAGATGCGTTCATGGAGCGGTGCGATCGAAGCTCATGGTTTTGTGGAGGATTTGATGAAGTACATGGACGATGGTCCTCATAATTACATGGCTTCCCTAACAAGAAACAAACGTACGAAGAAGGAGGAGGAGACTTGTCCTTCAAGCAACCAGACTATTAGTCACATTGTGGTACCGTCTTGGGGGCTTGAATTTGAAAATTCTGCAGAAGTGAAGCAGGATGCGACTTTTTTAGTGTTTCCAGATTTAACAGAAGAGCCAGAGGGTGACTGTGATAAAAGCGTTGTGTGCAGTCTATGTGTTCGGTTTCCAGATGGGAGGAGAAAGCAGAGGAAGTTTCTCAAGAGCGAACCTATTCAGCTTCTCTGGTCTTTCTGTTATTCTCAGATGGTGGAGTCTGAGAAAAAGGCGTTTAAGCTAGTACAAGCGATACCTGGTGCTTCCAAGACTCTTGACTACGGAGCTAACGCAACTTTCGACCAATCTGGCCTCGCAAACTCGATGATCTCGGTTGCTTGGGAGTGAAGATTCATTTACTATTATTGAATTTTTTCCATAGGTAAATTTTGATTGATTTAGAGTGTGACACTGACAAGGTGAAAGAAGATTAATGCATACATGATAATATATAACATCTGCAAACCAGACTCTCCAAGTCAAAAGCTGTAACGTTTTACTAATTTAATCTAATGCAAACCAGAATCCGATTTTACTATAGCCAAACCAAACCAAATATAAACTAAAATTCTTGAATTTTTTAGATTTAATTTTTTTCAAAGATCATTTCATTACTCAGACCTAATGTGGTTTTGGTAACCGAATTAGAATAAAATAACCATCAAAACAAAGATTCCTATGAAAAAGTTTGAATGGTTCTAACTAAGTGAACTGCAATTCAATTTTGTTCTAGGAGAATATAGCAAATCCTAAAATCTTAAAATCTTAAAATCTTCTCTTCAGTTTTTATATCTCCTTCAACTCTGTTAAGAAATTTGGCTATGCCCTAGACTCTCCTAACATCATAATCAAATTTTTGCAGTCCGTCCCAAGATGTTGACATGTCAAATAAAGCAACATACTTTTCATAGCTCAGCGTAGTTCTTCCAACTTCGTATGCAAAGCAGATTCTCTTCGTTTTAGATTTTTTATACACATAAGTTGATCCTGTCTGTTGCTATCATTCCACATCGATCAACATGCACTAAATTCAATATAGAGGTCCAAGAACCATCTATCAAACATATATTCACTAAACATGACTTGAGATGTTACTACTGGTGCTTGGATCAAATCTGTAGTTGGTTTGTTTGCTGTGAACTATACTTGACATTTACCTCTGCATAACTTATCAGCTCAAGCAAGTCTTTATTGATCTCTCTAAAGAGATTATTATTCCTTCCTTAAATTATCCATGAATAAGATTCTCTGTCTATTTCTAGATCCTCAGTACTATTCTATTGCCAAAAAAGATAAATCTATGTTATTGTATATGCTAGATACAGGAAAAATATTTGGATGTGATGATGTGGCTGCTAAAGCACACACCTGAAGTACTGGTGGATATTTGAAGATAGCATGAAATACAGACTCATTAGGTTTCCCACGTCTAAGACAATGTCATCACACTGCATATGTCAACGAATCAAATTACTTGTGACAGCTGTAGGTTTGGAGTTTCGTGAAGCTTGGTTCTGTATAAACCACATCTTCTTCATCTTTAAATATATGTCATTTAGATTTAACTAGTTGTTCTGTCCGTACTTGCGAGCTTAATAATTTTATAAATTTGTAAATAGATATATTATTAATTCAAAAATCATTAAAATAAATTATTTCCATACTTTTAAAATATTTAATAATCAATTAAATATTGATTTTTATATACGATAAGTTTTTTATTTTAATAAAATATCTTTTATTACGTAAAATAAACTTGAAAACATTCATATATACATAAAACTATATACTAAGATTTATATTTGCTTTTAAAATATTTTGGATAACATAATATAAAATCTTTTTAGATAATGATGAATTCTTTACTAGCTTTTTCAGAAATTATCACAATGAGTGATTTTGATTGTCCTAAATTTTTTATAAAAGATTGATAAATCATTAAATCTTATGTGATATAAATATATAAATATATATTAAAATATAGTTGATTTAATATTACTAAACCAAATATAATATAAACATATAATGTTTTAATATTACTAAGGTAAATATAATATAAATCTAACTATGATATTATCATTAATTTTTAATTATTTTCAAGACAATGATGATTTATCTGCTAAATCACTAAAATTATTTATTAAGATTAATAGTGGAACATAAAATATGACTAAATCAAACATTATGGAGAGCATGACAAGTAAAATTAACTTCTTAAAATTTATAATAAAAGATAGATAATTCATTATATATTATGTGATATATATATATATATATATTAAAATAGAGTCGGTTTAATATTACTAAACCAAATATAATATAAACATATATGTAATTTTATAAAAATCTATGTCATACAGATTTAACTAGGTGTTCCGCCCGCACTTGCGAGCTTAATAATTTTATAAAAATTTATAAATAGATATATTATCAATTCAAAAATCAGTAAAATAAATTATTTTCATACTTTTCATATTAAATATTAATTTTTATATACGAAAAGTTTTTTATTTTAATCAAATATTTTTTATTACGTAAAATAAACTTGAAAACATTCATATATACATAAAACTATATACTAAGATTTATATTTGCTTTTAAAATATTTTGGATAACATAATATAAAATCTTTTTGGATAATGATAAATTCTTTACTAGCTTTTTAAGAAATTAACACAATGAGTGATTTTGATTGTCCTAATTTTTTTATAAAATATTGATAAATCATTAAATCTTATGTGATATATATATATATATATATATATTAAAATATAGTTGGTTTAATATTACTAAACCAAATATATTATAAACATATAATGTTTTAATATTACTAAAGTAAATATAATATAAATCTAACTATGATATTATCATTAATTTTTAATTATTTTCAAGATAATGATGAATTATCTGCTAAATCACTAAAATTATTTATTAAGATTAATAATGGAACATAAAGTATGACCAATCAAAAATTATGGAGAGCATGGCAAGTAAAATTCACTTCTTAAAAATTTATAATAAAAGATAGATAATTCATTACATATTATGTGATATATATATATTAAAATAGAGTCGGTTTAATATTACTAAACCAAATATAATATAAACATATTTGTAATTTTTTATATTATTAAATTAAATATAATATAAATTTAACTATCATATTACCGTTAAATTTTAAAGTTATTCTCAAGATAATGATAAATTATCAGTTAAATAACTAAAATTATTTATTAAGATCAACGATTGAACGTAAAATATGACTAAACTAAAACTATGGAGGAGTGAAATCAATTCTCAAATAATAGTATAGAAGATATATAGATTAAATATTCTCTAGTTGTATTAAGAATTTATGAACGCATATAGTTTAAAACTTAATTAGGATATTCCATAAAAATCTAATATTCCTTTTTCTCTATGTGTTAAGAGTTTAACCTAAAAAGCGTTTGTTGCCAAAAAAATATAAAAGAGTTTAACCTAATTCTTTGTAATATAAATATTTGGTTTTGTTATCAAGAAAGTTATCCTATCTCAAGTTTAGCAAAACCTATCAGAGCCGTAATTATCACAAACAAAGAGTTCCTGGGTGATGGATGCTCCACATGATTCTTATGAAGAAGGAAAAGAAGAACAAGTTCCTCTTCCTTCACCTTCGATTGTGAATACTCCGGTTCCTGAAGAGTTGTCTGACTCGGATTCAGAACCGTCAGATTGGGAATCAGTTTCATCCATATTCCATGAGACTCAAACAGCCAGTGATTACCAACAGAAACTAATCTCATCATTCACCGAGATAGCTGTTGGTCAAACCATGGAAACAGCCACACAGTACCTAGAGACGACAAATTGGAACCTTGAAAGAGCCATTAATCTCTTTCTTATTGGATCATATACGACCAAGTTACCTCCTCTGAAATTTCTTTTCGAAGGTTCGTTTGATGAGGCGAAATCAACATCTTCCCGAAGGAATCTATGGTTGCTAGTGAATCTCCAATCCACGAAAGACTATGCTTGTCAGACACTTAACCTAGAATTATGGTCAAACAAAGCCGTTTCTCAAGCCATTGAGTCCAGCTTCATCTTATGGCAGGTCTATGATGTTACCACTCAAGGACAGAAAATCTCAACCTTTTACAAGATTGATTCTGCTCCTCCCGTGGTGCTCCTCATCGATCCCATCACTGGTTTTAAGATGCGGTCGTGGAGCGGGGTCATTGACGCTCAGAGTTTTGTCGAGGATTTGAAGGACTATATGGTTTCTGGTCCTCACGAACACGTTGCTTCTCTGACAAGAAAAAAACCCATTCAAACAGAGATGGTTTGTAATGAAAGCAACCAGACTAGTGATCACATCATCACTCCTTCTTCGGGGTCTGTATTGGAAGAGTCGGAGACTTGTTCTTCAAGCAACCACTTTGGTCATGTTCTTGAACCAATTGAGACGAAGACTTTACCCACACATGAGGAGGAGGAGGAGGAGACTTGTTTAGAGTTTCCAGTCTTGACAGAAGAGCCAAAAGGAGACTGTGATCGAAACCTTGTGTGCAGTGTCTGTGTTCGGTTTCCAGATGGGAGAAGAAAGCAGAGAAGGTTTCTCAAGAGCGAACCTATTCAGCTTCTCTGGTCTTTCTGTCATTCTCAGATTGTGGAGTCCGAGAAAAAGGCGTTTAAGTTGGTACAAGCGATTCCTGGTGCGTCAAAGACTCTTGATTATGGAGTTAACGCCACGTTCGACCAATCTGGACTCGCAAACTCGATGATCTCGGTTGCTTGGGAGTGAAGATTTGGAGTTTAGACCCCAAGTAGTAGTTTCTTTTTCTCTTATATCTTGATTTTAATAGTTTGTTCCTTTAAACTTCCAGTTTGTTTTTTTAGCTATTGATTTTTCGAGTTCAATTGTAGTGTCAATGAGACCTCTTCATCTAAATCGTTTTAAGAAATCCAACAACTCTATATAGATCCAACTGTGAGAAAGTGGTCTTGAATAACGTTCAAAACTAAAGGAGAGATTAGAAGAAGAGATGAAGATCAAGATGAAGATTATCTGAATAACTTTCAACTTTAAAATTTATCTACATAATCTTGTTTTTTTCCAATATATATATTGACTTATTTTTAATCACATAATTTTCTGATTCAGCTGAATTAGTTTTTTTTTTTTAAACTGTTTGACAAAATCAAATTTCATTCTTAAATTCGGTTAAAGGAAAAATGCAAAAACAATTCTTAACTTTCATATATATGTTTAATATATATATTAAAAACAAAATCTCGAAGAAGTTACATCTACAATTATATGTCTTTTTTATTTTAATATAATACTTATCGAAATAGTTCAACTAATTTCATTCTTAGTTTGATTATCATAATGATTAAATAATGTTAAACTGCATTCTAAGCTCAGGTAAGTGAATATTCATTCTTATCTTTATCTCATTTTTGAACTTGTATTATATCAACCATTTTAGAAGACAACAATTTGTACTCTAGGATAATAGCAACAAACCCTTTTCCTACAAATCATACAAACACCAATCGAATTACTTTGTACCAAGCTTTATTCATACAACATTCGAAAAACATAAACCACAACAATATCTAAACAAATGGAGTAACTTTCTTACCATCAAATAGATCCTTAAGGCAACTCGGAGGTCCACTGCAACATATGATTGAATCTGAGATTCCTATGTCACGCTTTGAGCGATGAGAAAAGCCACTATGTTCATTATCTTCTCTTCATACTTCACTCTCCACCATTATATTTTTGCAAGTCTTCTCATAATTTCTGTCCACCATTATGTTGAGACACTCAACACCTGTCAGGCTCTCGGCCTTGTTACAGGTGTTGAGTGTTTCGTCAAGAAAATAACTACATTTAGTTTGCGACTCACCATGCTTTCAATTTTCCAAAACAAACTTTGAAGTTTTGTTTCATGAAGGCTTGCATCATCATAGAAGGCCTTCTGCTATGCAAAGGCTCCTGACGCTGATAATCTCTAAGGACCCACACATCACCTCCTAACTGCCACTCATAGATTTGGAGGTGGAACCCATTTCCTCTCTATCCTAAGGCCTTTCTGCTTTTAACCTTTTCCTCAGATTTTTCATTAACTTTAGCTAAGAACCAGACTTCCACTTCCACCCTTGTTTTTTTTTTTTTACAGTCTCATTCACCATTCTTTCATACCCATCAAAGATTATTTTATTTCTGTTTTGCCGTATAAACCATATATTCAACGGAAATATTTATTTATGTCCAACAAAATTTTACGATTACTCACTGACACTAACAAATAGTGAAAGTTTGAGTAGTAAGAGTTTACATTATATCCAAGTTGCGGAGATTGCATATCATAAAGTGTTCTTGCCACCGAACAAGTGAAAACAATATGTTTCACTGAAACCATAAGCTAAAAAATGGATCCATCTTGATTCCCCTTTTAATAAGTAGGCCTCCAGCTGGAATCGCATTATACAGAGATTTCCATAGGAATATACCTTAATTTGAGAGAATTCATAAACTTCTAGACAGAGGCTTTCAACTCAATCAAGGGTGGTCATTCCGCTTCTCTAACATCCACTCTTTTCAAAATCTTAATCATCCAATAACTTGACTTGACAGAGTAGCTCCATTTTATTATGCAGACATACCCAATAATAATTATGATCCACAATATGTTTATTGTCATGATCTTATCTATATTCTTCATCAAGGGAATTATCATTACATCATCATCAATCCAAGAATCCATCCAGACCGAAACTGACTTTCCATTTCTAACATGATTCCTCATCCCTTTGCTTAACATTTATTTTCCAAATTGTATACTTCTCTAGGCGTAAGACGACCGCGCGAGGACCCATTATAGTTGTTAAGACCAGAATTGTTGACATATTTTCTCTTTAAAAGCTTTGCAAGAATGAATTTGGTTGATTAAGTATCCTCAAAGCATGTTTATTAAAAGATATTCGTTAAAGCTTTGAATGTCCTTAAACCCAAGGACAGTTTGTTCCTTTGAAAGCATAGCTTATTCCAGCTCAACCAATGAATCTTTCTTTTATACTCGAGAGAACTCCACCTGAAATCTGCCATGGCTTTTCTTAAGTTCCCGCATGCCTTTTATATTGCATGCCCCATACTAAATCAGTTGCTGGATCCGCCCCTGCAAGTATTGCAAACCAACAAGTCAGCATCTCTCGCAATCGGTCACAAATGAAAGCCAACAATTATGTTTTGGATTTTCTAAAAGAACTCTGATGCTCCAAAGTACGTGCCTGTACCTTCTTCATTGGTTATCCCAGTGGTGTTTTAATCTAAGTTTTTAATGCTTATAGTACCTTGGCTCCAAAGGTTATCGCCTACTTATGTAGATAAACATTTTCCCCGTAGCTTCTCCATACTCATCGAGAATGATCATCATCTGTTTCTCTTGAGTCTCCTCTGGTTTGCATACAAGTAATTTGTCATCTACAAATAAAATTTAAATCCAAAACAAAATAAAATTTCCACTATACATGAAATTACCATTTTTAGTCATGTGCTAAGATTGCATATGCACAGAGTCTCACGTTTTTCTATTAATTTTTCTTTGTGTTTTAGGTTCCTAAATCTAAAAACATATGTATAAATAAAGTCCAATTTCCATATTTGATCAATATAAACACGATTACTTTGAGACGGCCTGCGTGAAAAGGAAACAAATCTAAACAAAATCTTCTCTTTCTAAATATCTATATAAACAGAAAAGGAAAAAAATATAAACAAGTTTTCTCTTTCCATATATCTATATAAACAGAAAAGGAAATAGAAACGAGTTTTCTCCTTCAGGATATCTATATAAACAGACCCAAACTCTACAACTTGTTGATCTCTCTCTCTCTCTCTCTCTCTCTCTCACAACAGCAACAATGGGTATAATGTTGTCGCGAGTGAGGACAACAGTGTCGCAGCTTCACGAACAAATCAATCTCTTCCTCAACAACGAAACCCCTCAAACACTGTCCACGAATCCTACCGAACAACAACAACGACGTGATCAACTAATCTCTTCTTTCCTCGAAGTCGCTGTCGGTCAGACCGTCGAAACCGCGAAAAGGTTCTTGGAGACAACGAACTGGAACATACACGAATCCATCAACCTTTTTCTCCACGACAAGAACTATGATGATCCTTCCATGTCTAACGAAGATCATGTCGCGGACGAGCACTCAACGGCGTTCGACGATGGAGGATCAGATTCGACACTGTCTTCCATGTATCGTCCTCCTGTAGACTTGCTTTTCGACGGTCGTACGTTTGAAGAAGCGAAACAAACTTCTCGTACGCAGAATCTATGGTTGCTGGTGAATCTCCAGTCCAGAACAGAGTTTGCTTCTCACACGCTCAATCGAGATGTATGGTCCAACGACACCGTTTCTGAAGCTGTTGTGTCCAGCTTCGTCTTGTGGCAGGTCTATGATAATACGTTCGAAGGGAAGAAGATCTCGAACTACTACAAAATCGACTCTGCTCCACCTGTTGTGCTCGTGATCGATCCCGTCACTGGTCAGAAGATGCGGATGTGGAGCGGTGTGATTGAGGCTCAGAGTTTTGTGGAGGATTTGTCGTGGTTTCTGGAGGCTGGTCCTCATGAACACATTGATTCTCTGATAAGGAGAAGAGGCCCTGAAACGGAGGAGGGCCACACTTGTTCCACAAGCAACTGCACTGATCAAGTTCTGGTTCCTTCTTGGGGTGAAGAGTTTGAAAACGGGGAGACTTGTTCTCCAAGCAACAATAATGATAACATCGTTACTTCTTCTTGGGGCGAAGA
Source organism: Brassica carinata (assembly GCA_016771965.1). Taxonomy (NCBI): domain Eukaryota; kingdom Viridiplantae; phylum Streptophyta; class Magnoliopsida; order Brassicales; family Brassicaceae; genus Brassica; species Brassica carinata. Next base: position 15,425,174 of record CM028688.1, read on the forward strand.
GTTTGAAAACGGGAAGACTTGGTCTCCAAGCAACAACAATGATAACATCGTTGGTCCTTCTTGGGGGCCGGGATTTGAAGAGTCTGTAGAAGTAGAGGAGGAAGGGAATGGGTTAGAGTTCCCGGATTTGACAGAAGAGCCACAAGGAGACTCTGATCGAAGCCTTGTGTGCAATCTCTGCGTTCGGTTTCCAGATGGGAGAAGAAGGCAGAGGAGATTTCTCAAAAGCGAACCAGTTCAGCTTCTCTGGTCTTTCTGTTATTCTCAGATGGAAGAATCAGAGAGAAAGGCGTTTAAACTGGTTCATGCGATTCCGGGTGCTTTCAAGACTCTTGATTATGGAGTTAATGAGACTTTTGAGGAATCTGGACTCCCTAATTCGATGATCTCGGTTGCTTGGGAGTGAAAATTTCGAGTTTTAGGTTAAATCTTTGGGAAATTTGGCTAATCGAGACATATCCAAGAAGAGTTTGTCCACCTATACATTTTACCATATTGTTTTTGTCTCAATATACCTTTGATTTTATAATTACAAAATTAACCTTCTAACTAAATAAAAAGGATAAATAATTAAGTTTTGTTAACTTTAATCTAATAAATAACTATACTTCTGAAAAGAAAAATTAAAATAAAATTTATGTTTATTAATTAATTTCATTAAATCCCTTAATAACTAAAGGGCTTTATTCATTGTTTTCTCCGTCGCTGTTATCACGAGATATAGAGGAATTGACGAATGATGAGGTGATTCTCTGGTGGATTCCGGCCTCTCTCCGGCGCTCTCCTTCGCTATCCATCTCTCTTCGTTGCTCTCCGGCTCTCTCCGTCACTGTCGCTCTCCGTTTCTCTCCGTCGTTGTCGCTCTCCGTCGATGTTGCTCTCCGGCTCTCTCCATCGCTGTCGTTCTCTGGCTCTCTCCATCGCTGTCGTTCTCCGGCTCTCTACGTCGCTGTACCTCTCCGGCTAAGTGTAATTTACGTTCTGAACAAAGAATAAATTTGAATAAAATCAGTTAAGATTGCTTCCTAGATTTTCTCAGATCTAAAATCAGAAAAAACCGTAAATATAGACAATATTGTTTTATTGCAAATTTGCATCCTCCACATTCATATTATGATGGTCAAAGAGGTTAGTAACCTTTGTTGTCTCTGTTTCTCTAGATAATAGTGATTTTATAGTGGTTAGTCCACTTATTTAAGCAGTATATGAATTTAGACTAAATTAATTGTTAAACATTAGAATGATGTACATTTAACTTGAAAGATGGTTTAAAATATATTAATAAGAATATAGAATATGGTTAAATACTTTTAAACAACACTAAAAGTATAAGGTTCAATATATATAGCAATTAACGAAAAACTCAATATTTTCGTAGGGGTTAACCCACAAATTTTGAGTGAAATTAAAAAAACATGACAATATTGTTTTATTGCAAATTTGCATCCGCCACATTCATATTATGATGGTCAAAGAGGTTAGTAACCTTTGTTGTCTCTGTTTCTCTAGATAATAGTGATTTTATAGTGGTTAGTCTACTTATTTAAGTAGTATATGAATTTAGACTAAATTAATTGTTAAACATAAGAATGATGTACATTTAACTTGAAAGATGGTTTAGAATACATTAATAAGAATATAGAATATGGTTAAATACTTTTAAACAACACTAAAAGTATAAGCTTTAATATATATAGCAATTAACGAAAAACTCAATATTTTCATAGGGGTTGTTAACCCACAAATTTTGAGTGATTTTTAAAAAATATGACAATATTGTTTTATTGAAAATTTGCATCCTCCACATTCATATTATGATGGTCAAAGAGGTTAGTAACCTTTGTTGTCTCTGTTTCTCTAGATAATAGTGATTTTATAGTGGTTAGTCCACTTATTTAAACAGTATATGAATTTAGATTAAATTAATTGTTAAACATTAGAATGATGTACGTTTAACTTGAAAGGTGGTTTAGAATACATTAATAAGAATATAGAATATTGTTAAATACTTTTAAACAACACTAAAAGTATAAGCTTTAATATATATAGCAATTATCGAAAAACTCAATATTTTCATAGGGGTTGTTAACCCACAAATTTTGAGTGATTTTTTAAAAATATGACAATATTGTTTTATTGCAAATTTGCATCCTCCACATTCATATTATGATGGTCAAAGAGGTTAGTAACCTTTGTTGTCTCTGTTTCTCTAGATAATAGTGATTTTATAGTGGTTAGTCCACTTATTTAAGCAGTATATGAATTTAGACTAAATTAATTGTTAAACATTAGAATGATGTACGTTTAACTTGAAAGGTGGTTTAGAATACATTAATAAGAATATAGAATATTGTTAAATACTTTTAAACAACACTAAAAGTATAAGCTTTAATATATATAGCAATTATCGAAAAACTCAATATTTTCATAGGGGTTGTTAACCCACAAATTTTGAGTGATTTTTTAAAAATATGACAATATTGTTTTATTGCAAATTTGCATCCTCCACATTCATATTATGATGGTCAAAGAGGTTAGTAACCTTTGTTGTCTCTGTTTCTCTAGATAATAGTGATTTTATAGTGGTTAGTCCACTTATTTAAGCAGTATATGAATTTAGACTAAATTAATTGTTAAACATTAGAATGATGTACATTTAACTTGAAAGGTGGTTTAGAATACATTAATAAGAATATAGAATATCGTTAAATACTTTTAAACAACACTAAAAGTATTTACTTCAATATATATAGCAATTAACGAGAAACTCAATATTTTCGTAGGGGTTAACCCACAAATTTTGAGTGAAATTAAAAAAACATGACAATATTGTTTTATTGCAAATTGCATCCTCCACATTCATATTATGATGGTCAAAGAGGTTAGTAACCTTTGTTGTCTCTGTTTCTCTAGATAATAGTGATTTTATAGTGGTTAGTCCACTTATTTAAGCAGTATATGAATTTAGACTAAATTAATTGTTAAACATTAGAATGATGTACATTTAACTTGAAAGGTGGTTTAGAATACATTAATAAGAATATAGAATATCGTTAAATACTTTTAAACAACACTAAAAGTATTTACTTCAATATATATAGCAATTAACGAGAAACTCAATATTTTCGTAGGGGTTAACCCACAAATTTTGAGTGATTTTTAAAAAATATAACAATATTGTTTTATTTCAAATTTGCATCCTCCACATTCATATTATGATGGTCAAAGAGGTTAGTAACCTTTGTTGTCTCTGTTTCTCTAGATAATAGTGATTTTATAGTGGTTAGTCCACTTATTTAAGCAGTATATGAATTTAGACTAAATTAATTGTTAAACATTAGAATGATGTACATTTAACTTGAAAGGTGGTTAGAATACATTAATAAGAATATAGAATATCGTTAAATACTTTTAAACAACACTAAAAGTATAAGCTTTAATATATATAGCAATTAACGAAAAACTCAATATTTTCGTAGGGGTTAACCCACAAATTATGAGTGATTTTTAAAAAATATGACAATATTGTTTTATTGCAAATTTGCATCCTCCACATTCATATTATGATGTTCAAAGAGGTTAGTAACCTTTGTTGTCTCTGTTTCTCTAGATAATTGTGATTTTATAGTGGTTAGTCCACTTATTTAAGCAGTATATGAATTTAGACTAAATTAATTGTTAAACATTAGAATGATGAACATTTAACTTGAAAGGTGGTTTAGAATACATTAATAAGAATATAGAATATGGTTAAATACTTTTAAACAACACTAAAAGTATAAGCTTTAATATATATAGCAATTATCGAAAAACTCAATATTTTCGTAGAGGTTAACCCACAATTTTTGAGTGATTTTTAAAAATATGACAATATTGTTTTATTGCAAATTTGCATCCTCCACATTCATATTATGATGGTCAAAGAGGTTAGTAACCTTTGTTGTCTCTGTTTCTCTAGATAATAGTGATTTTATAGTGGTTAGTCCACTTATTTAAGCAGTATATGAATTTAGACTAAATTAATTGTTAAACATTAGAATGATGTACATTTAACTTGAAAGGTGGTTTAGAATACATTAATAAGAATATAGAATATCGTTAAATACTTTTAAACAACACTAAAAGTATAAGCTTTAATATATATAGCAATTATCGAAAAACTCAATATTTTCGTAGAGGTTAACCCACAATTTTTGAGTGATTTTTAAAAAATATGACAATATTGTTTTATTGCAAATTTGCATCCTCCACATTCATATTATGATGGTCAAAGAGGTTAGTAACCTTTGTTGTCTCTGTTTCTCTAGATAATAGTGATTTTATAGTGGTTAGTCCACTTATTTAAGCAGTATATGAATTTAGACTAAATTAATTGTTAAACATTAGAATGATGTACATTTAACTTGAAAGGTGGTTTAGAATACATTAATAAGAATATAGAATATCGTTAAATACTTTTAAACAACACTAAAAGTATTTACTTCAATATATATAGCAATTAACGAGAAACTCAATATTTTCGTAGGGGTTAACCCACAAATTTTGAGTGATTTTTAAAAATATAACAATATTGTTTTATTTCAAATTTGCATCCTCCACATTCATATTATGATGGTCAAAGAGGTTAGTAACCTTTGTTGTCTCTGTTTCTCTAGATAATTGTGATTTTATAGTGGTTAGTCCACTTATTTAAGCAGTATATGAATTTAGACTAAATTAATTGTTAAACATTAGAATGATGAACATTTAACTTGAAAGGTGGTTTAGAATACATTAATAAGAATATAGAATATCGTTAAATACTTTTAAACAACACTAAAAGTATAAGCTTTAATATATATAGCAATTATCGAAAAACTCAATATTTTCGTAGGGGTTAACCCACAAATTTTGAGTGATTTTTTAAAAATATGACAATATTGTTTTATTGCAAATTTGCATCCTCCACATTCATATTATGATGGTCAAAGAGGTTAGTAACCTTTGTTGTCTCTGTTTCTCTAGATAATAGTGATTTTATAGTGGTTAGTCCACTTATTTAAGCAGTATATGAATTTAGACTAAATTAATTGTTAAACATTAGAATGATGTACATTTAACTTGAAAGGTGGTTTAGAATACATTAATAAGAATATAGAATATCGTTAAATACTTTTAAACAACACTAAAAGTATTTACTTCAATATATATAGCAATTAACGAGAAACTCAATATTTTCGTAGGGGTTAACCCACAAATTTTGAGTGATTTTTAAAAAATATAACAATATTGTTTTATTTCAAATTTGCATCCTCCACATTGATATTATGATGGTCAAAGAGGTTAGTAACCTTTGTTGTCTCTGTTTCTCTAGATAATAGTGATTTTATAGTGGTTAGTCCACTTATTTAAGCAGTATATGAATTTAGGCTAAATTAATTGTTAAACATTAGAATGATGTACATTTAACTTGAAAGGTGGTTAGAATACATTAATAAGAATATAGAATATCGTTAAATACTTTTAAACAACACTAAAAGTATAAGCTTTAATATATATAGCAATTAACGAAAAACTCAATATTTTCGTAGGGGTTAACCCACAAATTATGAGTGATTTTTAAAAAATATGACAATATTGTTTTATTGCAAATTTGCATCCTCCACATTCATATTATGATGGTCAAAGAGGTTAGTAACCTTTGTTGTCTCTGTTTCTCTAGATAATAGTGATTTTATAGTGGTTAGTCCACTTATTTAAGCAGTATATGAATTTAGACTAAATTAATTGTTAAACATTAGAATGATGTACATTTAACTTGAAAGGTGGTTTAGAATACATTAATAAGAATATAGAATATCGTTAAATACTTTTAAACAACACTAAAAGTATAAGCTTCAATATATATAGCAATTAACGAAAAACTCAATATTTTCGTAGGGGTTAACCCACAAATTTTGAGTGAAATTAAATAAACATGACAATATTGTTTTATTGCAAATTTACATCCTCCACATTCATATTATGATGGTCAAAAAGGTTAGTAACCTTTGTTGTCTTTGTTTCTCTAGATAATAGTGATTTTATAGTGGTTAGTCCACTTATTTAAGCAGTATATGAATTTAGACTAAATTAATTGTTAAACATTAGAATGATGTACATTTAACTTGAAAGGTGGTTTAGAATACATTAATAAGAATATAGAATATCATTAAATACTTTTAAACAACACTAAAAGTATAAGCTTCAATATATATCGCAATTAACGAAAAACTTAATATTTTCGTAGGGGTTAACCCACAAATTTTGAGTGATTTTTAAAAAATATGACAATATTTTTTTATTTCAAATTTGCATCCTCCACATTCATATTATGATGGTCAAAGAGGTTAGTAACCTTTGTTGTCTCTGTTTCTCTAGATAATTGTGATTTTATAGTGGTTAGTCCACTTATTTAAGCAGTATATGAATTTAGACTAAATTAATTGTTAAACATTAGAATGATGTACATTTAACTTGAAAGGTGGTTAGAATACATTAATAAGAATATAGAATATCGTTAAATACTTTTAAACAACACTAAAAGTATAAGCTTTAATATATATAGCAATTAACGAAAAACTCAATATTTTCTAGGGTTAGCCCACAAATTATGAGTGATTTTTAAAAATATGACAATATTGTTTTATTGCAAATTTGCATCCTCCACATTCATATTATGATGTTCAAAGAGGTTAGTAACCTTTGTTGTCTCTGTTTCTCTAGATAATAGTGATTTTATAGTGGTTAGTCCACTTATTTAAGCAGTATATGAATTTAGACTAAATTAATTGTTAAACATTAGAATGATGTACATTTAACTTGAAAGGTGGTTTAGAATACATTAATAAGAATATAGAATATCGTTAAATACTTTTAAACAACACTAAAAGTATTTACTTCAATATATATAGCAATTAACTAAAAACTCAATATTTTCGTAGGGTTAACCCATAAATTTTGAGTGATTTTTAAAAATATAACAATATTGTTTTATTTCAAATTTGCATCCTCCACATTCATATTATGATGGTCAAAGAGGTTAGTAACCTTGTTGTCTCTGTTTCTAGATAATAGTGATTTTATAGTGGTTAGTCCACTTATTTAAGCAAGATATGAATTTAGACTAAATTAATTGTTAAACATTAGAATGATGTACATTTAACTTGAAAGGTGGTTTAGAATATATTAATAAGAATATAGAATATCGTTAAATACTTTTAAACAACACTAAAAGTATTTACTTCAATATATATAGCAATTAACGAGAAACTCAATATTTTCGTAGGGGTTAACCCATAAATTTTGAGTGATTTTTAAAATATATAACAATATTGTTTTATTTCAAATTTGCATCCTCCACATTCATATTATGATGGTCAAAGAGGTTAGTAACCTTGTTGTCTCTGTTTCTAGATAATAGTGATTTTATAGTGGTTAGTCCACTTATTTAAGCAGTATATGAATTTAGACTAAATTAATTGTTAAACATTAGAATGATGTACATTTAACTTGAAAGGTGGTTTAGAATATATTAATAAGAATATAGAATATCGTTAAATACTTTTAAACAACACTAAAAGTATTTACTTCAATATATATAGCAATTAACGAGAAACTCAATATTTTCGTAGGGGTTAACCCATAAATTTTGAGTGATTTTTAAAATATATAACAATATTGTTTTATTTCAAATTTGCATCCTCCACATTCATATTATGATGGTCAAAGAGGTTAGTAACCTTTGTTGTCTCTGTTTCTCTAGATAATAGTGATTTTATAGTGGTTAGTCCACTTATTTAAGCAGTATATGAATTTAGACTAAATTAATTGTTAAACATTAGAATGATGTACATTTAACTTGAAAGGTGGTTTAGAATATATTAATAAGAATATAGAATATCGTTAAATACTTTTAAACAACACTAAAAGTATTTACTTCAATATATATATAGCAATTAATCTAAAAACTCAATATTTTCGTAGGGGTTAACCCACAAATTTTGAGTGATTTTTAAAAAATTTGACAATATTGTTTTATTGCAAATTTGCATCCTCCACATTCATATTATGATGGTCAAAGAGGTTAGTAACCTTTGTTGTCTCTGTTTCTCTAGATAATAGTGATTTTATAGTGGTTAGTCCACTTATTTAAGCAGTATATGAATTTAGACTAAATTAATTGTTAAACATTAGAATGATGTACATTTAACTTGAAAGGTGGTTTAGAATATATTAATAAGAATATAGAATATCGTTAAATACTTTTAAACAACACTAAAAGTATTTACTTCAATATATATATAGCAATTAACGAGAAACTCAATATTTTCGTAGGGGTTAACCCACAAATTTTGAGTGATTTTTAAAAAATTTGACAATATTGTTTTATTGCAAATTTGCATCCTCCACATTCATATTATGATGGTCAAAGAGGTTAGTAACCTTTGTTGTCTCTGTTTCTCTAGATAATAGTGATTTTATAGTGGTTAGTCCACTTATTTAAGCAGTATATGAATTTAGACTAAATTAATTGTTAAACATTAGAATGATGTACATTTAACTTGAAAGGTGGTTTAGAATACATTAATAAGAATATAGAATATCGTTAAATACTTTTAAACAACACTAAAAGTATTTACTTCAATATATATAGCAATTAACGAGAAACTCAATATTTTCGTAGGGGTTAACCCACAAATTTTGAGTGATTTTTAAAAAATATAACAATATTGTTTTATTTCAAATTTGCATCCTCCACATTCATATTATGATGGTCAAAGAGGTTAGTAACCTTTGTTGTCTCTGTTTCTCTAGATAATAGTGATTTTATAGTGGTTAGTCCACTTATTTAAGCAGTATATGAATTTAGACTAAATTAATTGTTAAACATTAGAATGATGTACATTTAACTTGAAAGGTGGTTTAGAATACATTAATAAGAATATAGAATATCGTTAAATACTTTTAAACAACACTAAAAGTATAAGCTTCAATATATATAGCAATTAACGAAAAACTCAATATTTTCGTAGGGGTTAACCCACAAATTTTGAGTGATTTTTAAAAATATGACAATATTGTTTTATTGCAAATTTGCATCCTCCACATTCATATTATGATGGTCAAAGAGGTTAGTAACCTCTGTTGTCTCTGTTTCTCTAGATAATAGTGATTTTATAGTGGTTAGTCCACTTATTTAAGCAGTATATGAATTTAGACTAAATTAATTGTTAAACATTAGAATGATGTACATTTAACTTGAAAGGTGGTTTAGAATACATTAATAAGAATATAGAATATCGTTAAATACTTTTAAACAACACTAAAAGTATAAGCTTCATATATATAGCAATTAACGAAAAACTCAATATTTTCGTAGGGGTTAACCCACAAATTTTGAGTGATTTTTAAAAATATGACAATATTGTTTTATTGCAAATTTGCATCCTCCACATTCATATTATGATGGTCAAAGAGGTTAGTAACCTTTGTTGTCTCTGTTTCTCTAGATAATAGTGATTTTATAGTGGTTAGTCCACTTATTTAAGCAGTATATGAATTTAGACTAAATTAATTGTTAAACATTAGAATGATGTACATTTAACTTGAAAGGTGGTTTAGAATACATTAATAAGAATATAGAATATCGTTAAATACTTTTAAACAACACTAAAAGTATTTACTTCAATATATATAGCAATTAACGAGAAACTCAATATTTTCGTAGGGGTTAACCCACAAATTTTGAGTGATTTTTAAAAATATGACAATATTGTTTTATTGCAAATTTGCATCCTCCACATTCATATTATGATGGTCAAAGAGGTTAGTAACCTTTGTTGTCTCTGTTTCTCTAGATAATAGTGATTTTATAGTGGTTAGTCCACTTATTTAAGCAGTATATGAATTTAGACTAAATTAATTGTTAAACATTAGAATGATGTACATTTAACTTGAAAGGTGGTTTAGAATACATTAATAAGAATATAGAATATCGTTAAATACTTTTAAACAACACTAAAAGTATAAGCTTTAATATATATAGCAATTAACGAAAAACTCAATATTTTCGTAGGGGTTAACCCACAAATTATGAGTGATTTTTAAAAAAATATGACAATATTGTTTTATTGCAAATTTGCATCCTCCACATTCATATTATGATGGTCAAAGAGGTTAGTAACCTTTGTTGTCTCTGTTTCTCTAGATAATAGTGATTTTATAGTGGTTAGTCCACTTATTTAAGCAGTATATGAATTTAGACTAAATTAATTGTTAAACATTAGAATGATGTACATTTAACTTGAAAGGTGGTTTAGAATACATTAATAAGAATATAGAATATCGTTAAATACTTTTAAACAACACTAAAAGTATAAGCTTCAATATATATAGCAATTAACGAAAAACTCAATATTTTCGTAGGGGTTAACCCACAAATTTTGAGTGAAATTAAAAAAACATGACAATATTGTTTTATTGCAAATTTACATCCTCCACATTCATATTATGATGGTCAAAGAGGTTAGTAACCTCTGTTGTCTCTGTTTCTCTAGATAATAGTGATTTTATAGTGGTTAGTGCACTTATTTAAGCAGTATATGAATTTAGACTAAATTAATTGTTAAACATTAGAATGATGTACATTTAACTTGAAAGGTGGTTTAGAATACATTAATAAGAATATAGAATATGGTTAAATACTTTTAAACAACACTAAAAGTATAAGCTTCAATATATATAGCAATTAACGAAAAACTCAATATTTTCGTAGGGGTTAACCCACAAATTTTGAGTGAAATTAAAAAAACATGACAATATTGTTTTATTGCAAATTGCATCCTCCACATTCATATTATGATGGTCAAAGAGGTTAGTAACCTTTGTTGTCTGTGTTTCTATAGATAATAGTGATTTTATAGTGGTTAGTCCACTTATTTAAGCAGTATATGAATTTAGACTAAATTAATTGTTAAACATTAGAATGATGTACATTTAACTTGAAAGGTGGTTTAGAATACATTAATAAGAATATAGAATATCGTTAAATACTTTTAAACAACACTAAAAGTATAAGCTTCAATATATATAGCAATTAACGAAAAACTCAATATTTTCGTAGGGGTTAACCCACAAATTTTGAGTGAAATTAAAAAAACATGACAATATTGTTTTATTGCAAATTTACATCCTCCACATTCATATTATGATGGTCAAAGAGGTTAGTAACCTCTGTTGTCTCTGTTTCTCTAGAAAATAGTGATTTTATAGTGGTTAGTGCACTTATTTAAGCAGTATATGAATTTAGACTAAATTAATTGTTAAACGTTAGAATGATGTACATTTAACTTGAAAGGTGGTTTAGAATACATTAATAAGAATATAGAATATGGTTAAATACTTTTAAACAACACTAAAAGTATAAGCTTTAATATATATAGCAATTAACGAAAAACTCAATATTTTCGTAGGGGTTAACCCACAAATTTTGAGTGATTTTTAAAAAATATGACAATATTGTTTTATTGCAAATTTGCATCCTCCACATTCATATTATGATGGTCAAAGAGGTTAGTAACCTTTGTTGTCTCTGTTTCTCTAGATAATAGTGATTTTATAGTGGTTAGTCCACTTATTTAAGCAGTATATGAATTTAGACTAAATTAATTGTTAAACATTAGAATGATGTACATTTAACTTGAAAGGTGGTTTAGAATACATTAATAAGAATATAGAATATCGTTAAATACTTTTAAACAACACTAAAAGTATAAGCTTCAATATATATAGCAATTAACGAAAAACTCAATATTTTCGTAGGGGTTAACCCACAAATTTTGAGTGAAATTAAATAAACATGACAATATTGTTTTATTGCAAATTTACATCCTCCACATTCATATTATGATGGTCAAAGAGGTTAGTAACCTTTGTTGTCTCTGTTTCTCTAGATAATAGTGATTTTATAGTGGTTAGTCCACTTATTTAAGCGATATGAATTTAGACTAAATTAATTGTTAAACATTAGAATGATGTACATGTACCTTGAAAGGTGGTTTAGAATACATTAATAAGAATATAGAATATGGTTAAATATTTTTAAACAACACTAAAAGTATAAGCTTCAAAATATATAGCAATTAACGAAAAACTCAATATTTTCGTAGGGGTTAACCACAAATTTTGAGTGATTTTTAAAAATATGACAATATTGTTTTATTGCAAATTTACATCCTCCACATTCATATTATGATGGTCAAAAGGTTAGTAACCTTTGTTGTCTCTGTTTCTAGATAATAGTGATTTTATAATGGTTAGTCCACTTATTTAAGTAGTATATGAATTTAGACTAAATTAATTGTTAAACATTAGAATC